>JAQFZO010002699.1:0-11475 GCA_034695885.1 Geophilus flavus | reverse complement strand
ATTAAAATTTTATTAGAGTAATTGAGAAATATTAACGGTTAATGTCAACCAGATGCAGGATGGTTAATGCCAACGGGTGCATCGAGTTTTAGCTGTTGATAGATATAAACATAAGAAAAAAATTGTTCTCGTTGGCATTACAATTTTTGTTGTAATGCCAGCAAGAAAACCAAACAATATTTCTTTGATTTAAAAGACATTTCTGTAAGCAATTGCTCATTGTGATTTTTCAAGGGAAAATAGTAGCAAAAAGTGTTTTAAAAATTGCTTTAAAAAAGACAGAAATAGTTAAATGAAACTTTTCTCTTTTTTCTTTTTTCAAAGACTTTTTTTTACAAGTGGTCCAGTGGATCCAAGTGTGACCATAATGCTCTATAAAATAATGGTGAGTGGTGGCATCCATTTTTTTCAACTTACTCACAAAAAAAAATTAACATTTAACCCCAAAACAAAACACCAAGAAATTAACACTTACAATTTTTTAGTCGCAGCATCTAAGTCGAGACTGAATTCATATCTCGAACATAACCGTCTCTATATAAACGCTGCTTTTTATTTAAAAATTAAAAAACTTTTTTCTCTTAAACATTTACAAGTATGATCGAAATGTTCGATAAAATAATGGTAATACCACATTCTTCACAATTATCACGTTAGGTAAAGAAATATTATTATAGATTCTGCTACTATTTCCTAGCGTTACTACTAGAGGTGAATATTTGAGAGCAACACAATGAGGAACAAAAAAAAATATTGCATGTTTTATCAAATTCTGGCATCCGCCTATGCACTCGTAAATATTGGTCTTTTCAGGTTTAGCAATCCAAAGGTATCCACCCTTTATGAAATTTGCCATCTTTGGACTGTGTTCACAAGATGAAATTTGACGAATACAGTTAAACACTATTAAAAAAATAAATGTAAATAAAATAAATTTACAACTCGATTTTATTTTGAGTATTGTTATGATAACTTATGAAATCATGGAAAATTTTGAATAGAGAAATATTAAAATTGAAATGTTTTAACAGAATTCTTGATTTAGTTGATTAGTTGCTACACTGCAAAAATAATAGGTGTTAAATGTTATATCTATTGATCTATTGTACAATGGGGTGCAAGACATTTCTGTAAACAATTGTGATATTTCAAGGGAAAATAGAAAAAATTGTTCAGAAATTGCTTTAAATAAGACAGAAATAGTTAAATGAAACTTTTCTCTCTTTTCTTTTCTCAAAGACCTTTTTTTACAAGTGGTTCAGTGGATCCAAATGTGACCATAATGCTCTATAAAATAATGGTGAGTAGTGGCATCCATTTTTTTCAACTTATACACAAAAAAAATTAACATTTAACCCCTAAAACAAAAGAAACACCAAGAAATTAACAGTTACGATTTTCTAGTCGCAGCGTCTAAGTCGAGACTGAAATCATATCTCGAACATAACCTTCTCTATCTCCAAACATTTTCATCACCACGCTGCTTTATTTTAAAAATTAAAAAATTTTTTTCTCTTAAAAATTTACAAGTACGTATGGGTGTGAATCCAATCATGTCGGAAATGTTCCATAAAATAATGTTAATAGAATTTTTTATCCATTGTACTAATATGAACAGCAGAAAATATGGCCATCAAAGCCTGCTCAGTCTTATTATGAATGATGTCTTGGAATGTGCGGCTATATGCTGCAAGTTTTGCACCGATGTCAATGGCATCATTTCTTGATTATGTTGATTATTAATCATTTGACCGTATGTTGGCTGTTGAAGTGCCTTCACTGTCGTTGGTGAAATACTTCTTCAAAAAAGCATGTGTCAAATTTAACACGGCTTCTCTGTGTAATCAAGCAGCATTTTTTATTCTGCTTGAACGGTGAAGTATCTCGAATTTAATTGCTCTTTTACATTTAGTAGGTGCGCTTGCAAAACCATCATCCAATGCCTTCGGCGGGCTTTGATTAAACATAAAAAGAGAGAAATTAAAGGTTTAAATTTTAAAAAAAATGTCGTATATGTTAAAAAATGAAAAAAGTCAAATGAGTAAATTTTTTTGCGATTTGAGGATGGATTAAATGCGAGTTTACAATTGGTTATTTGCTTTAGTGTACAGTGATTGGTCAAAAAGCACAGTTTACAAATAGTTTTATGCAAAGATGCAAAAGATATATGTTGATAAAAGTGCATGTGTTAACAATGAGGGCGAAGAGTATCCCATCTCCACGAAAACTCATCAATTATCATGTTATCCCATGTAACATTATTATGGCGTATATCATTATTAGAAATGAACGATACTACTAAAGGTGAATATTTCACACCTACACAGCTTTGAGGTAGAAATGGGCGTGAATGTGGATTGAGCATTTGGGTCAACAGCATGAAAAATATCCCAGTTAAAAGTATGTGTGTTTAAAAATGAAATGGAAGAAAAGTAACTTATCTCTGTTAAAAATGAAATGAAAGAAAATATCTGTTAAAAAATAAAGTATAAGAAAAATAAATGAGCAAGTTTTGATGACTTCTGGTGTGATGAGAAATAATTGAAAAAATGTCTCGGTTTCGCCAAGTTAAGGCCAATGATTGGCAATGCGATTATTGTTGCTTGTATTATGTCTTACAACAAGTCATTTCTGCAACTTCTTCCAAATCTTTATTTCCTATTTCCTAATTTGGAATATCTTGTAACTGTGCAGCAAAAATGGGGTTTACTACAGTTTCAGCAGCTTGTGAATTTAAATTTGACTCAGAATTCCCACATCTCAACAAAGAATTCCATCTAGGAAACATTGCAGTTAATTGTTGGTCGTCAGTTGTAATCACGGTGTTTACACCGTGGTTGTAATAATTGATTAGCACTTGATTATTTCCTTGCTTTTGTTGTTATGGATGATTGGTTTCAGTTTTTACTCTGCAGAATTTAGACAGAGAGTAAAACTGAGAGAAACCTTACACTATGAAAGGGAAGCATTTTCAACACGTTTTTTCCAAAAAAATGATTTATTATTCTTTCCTAAAAAGTTGTTTCAGGAGTTATTGTTTTGGCCTTTTGGTCAGGTAGTGGAATGGCTACTGGAAATTTTGAATACAGGTCCATGAGACAGAAAATAACTTTATTTCCGTTGTCTGTGGTGGGTAGGGGACCTAGAATATCAGCAGCCCAAACCTCATGAGGTTGAGTTAATTTGGGCATATCCTGTAAAGGTGCTTTGACTTTCCTAAATTTCCTCTTGATACATTGTTTACAAGAGGTGACGTATTGTCGAATTGTCATGTACATGTTGTCCCAAAAATATCTTTCTTTACAGTAACCATATGTTTTACCTACACATCCATGGGCCGTCCACATTGGGGAATGGGCTTCTTCTTAGACTGTAAATTGCATTTGCTCTGGTATGACTAACAAATTGCTGAATTGTCTGTCCTCCATTTGTAGTCGGTACAGTGTTGGTTTCATCCTCTATGTAGAACACGTCCCAATTTTTTGTTTTAAGCTTTGTAGGAATTTTCCTAGAGGACACTAATGTTCTGATTTCCTCTAGAGCAAGATCAGCTTTTTGAGCTGCCAGTATTTTTTCCATGGTCCAACTGGTCAGATTACTTATCTTGTCATCCACATCCCTGCTTCTGGCGTAAGACACGCATGAATGTACAGGGTGTTCCAAAATTATTGACCCAGTTTCAAAAATGAATTTAAAAAAACTATTGGTTCTACAGTAGTGATTTTTGGTTTAAAATACTCGCCAACTCAAAAAGTTTTTTTCTAAAAAAATTGCACACTGATAGCTGTCAAAAGTTATGACATAAAATCTAAACACTGTCCATAGACTTATCATTAAATTTCAACATGACTTCCAGCTCATTGAAAACATGCTAATCACACTCTGGTTTGAAGTTCACATAAGTGTCTCCAATGACATTAATATTGTGTTTAATCATTAGAAAACGTTCTCTTATGGATGGTAGACTGTTTGGTTGGCATGGCATAAGTCTGAACTGGTTAAAGGTTTTGTAAATGAAATGAAGTGAAGTTCCACATCATTGAAAGTGATGCCAAAGTCATCTATCTTCACTTTCAACCATATAGAGCTTTATTTCATTAACATAAAATTTTTAACCAGTTTATCACAGTTCAGATGATTTGGACTTTGCAGAGTGTAATTGGGCCATCAATGGGATATCAATACCATGCCAACCAAACAGTCTACATCTATGAGAGAACGTTTTCTGATGGTTAAACACAATATTAATGTCATTGGAGAGACTTACGTACGTGCACTTCAAACTAGATTGAGTAATGGTTAAAAATGTAAAAAGTGAATTTTATCGACTGCCCTGACAAACTGTTGGCTCTAAACCCTTTGAAAACCCATGGGATGAACTGGGGAGAGTCATTGCTATAAGGAATTTTTTAAAAATTGGATGATTTGTATGAGGAATGTACAAAAATCATCCAGGTAAAATTAATAAAGTTTATTGTGCAATGCCTTCCAAAAATTAAATTATTATGAAAGCTAATATGATTATAGAACTTAGTATTGATGTGTTTGTTTACTTTTTACTACGCTACAACCAAATATCTTTTTCTCCTAATATTGAGCGACGTATAATGTTTCACCGTCCGAGTGTGCCTCAAATTCCCATATGCAAAATTATAAAAAAAAGGGCATATTTCATGTTTTTATATTGTAAGCAACAAAATATAATTTTTTTTAAATTTTAAAAAAATGTTGAAAAATGACCGGGACGATGAAACCTTATACGTCGCTCAATCTTGCTTTCCTTCTCTTGAGGGAGTGTTCTGTTACCATGCGTGGGTGATCGTGGGTGATAGCGGGTGATAGCATAACTACAGGGGGTTATGGTGACAGAAAGAAAGTGTGGGTGAGACTTTGTCCCGTGACCCAGACCCCTGGTTGTAAAACAGGGGACAAGAGAGACTGTTAATTGGAGTAGTGAGGAAAAACCATCGGAAAAATAAAAAATATAGAATATTTTCTTCACCAAAAACAAAGTTTAGTTTTGACAGAACTGCGGTTTTGACTTTAGATGTCATTTTGATACGAATAGATGACGTCAGCAATTCAAAACTCAACTAAAACACAACTTTGTTTTAATATTTTGTATTGAATGCATAACAGAATTTTTGGGGTTTATTAAACTTGAGTAATGTGTAAAATATTTAATGAACAAATATACATCGCATTATTTTTTATTTAAACACGTATTTTTTTGTTAGAACATGAAACTTCATGGTTAAAAGCGAGGTTAAAAGGTCCCGCTCAAGTTTCTTGAAAATAATGACGTCACGACGAACGATCCCAAGCCGCCGTGTACCGTCGGACACATCCACCACGCAACAAAGTCCGTAGTGAAATCGGAAGACAATTATGAGCTGAACAATCTAAAACAATAAAAACACAAAAGAGGATGCGCTAATAACTAATACGAGTTTAAAAAGTTTAAAACTCATTAGTTAAAAATAGACAAATGATTTCAACTCCATAATCCAGACCCCGCCACTAGATGCATCCGCATCCGCGCATCAGCGCCAGCGCCAGAGACGAAAAGGAGTGAAAGGACATGGACATGGCGTGAGTGAGCTGAGCTGAGCTGAGCAGACACAATTTTACAAGGCGAAACAGAAGATAAATCAAATTATCTGGCGGATCGAAACGACTGACATTTACGGAAAAGTGAAAGGTAGGAGTTCTGACATGTTTTTTTAAGAGGAAGAAATAAGATGCCGTAAAACGGAGTGACTTTTGTGCCCATTTTTTTTCTTTTGCTTGTAACTTCTGTAATAATTATCCAATCTTTATAAAATTGGTACAAAACTATAGATTTTGGGTCGTAGAAGACAGATATCACCTTTAAAAAAATTATGGACTTAACGGTTTTGTGCATTTTGAAAAAAACGGGGCCGGCTAAAGTCTGACTCCGATGGCCTTCAACTGGGAATGCATTAGAAATGTAAGAAAACACCCGTATATTAGAGGAGACTTTGGCCAGAATTTAATTTTATTAAAAATTTCTTTCTATACGAAAATTCTATTTTAATTTTTTCAAATGGCATGACTTTAACAACTCATTGAAGTGCTATATTGTGTATAAAGTAATTAAGAGTTATGGCGAAACTGTTTTTTTTTTTCTTTTTACAGCAATCTATGCGTGCAAGTATTGGATTTACTCGGATTGACTGAGATTTAATTAGATTTACTGGGATTTACCTAGGTTTACTTGGGGTTTATTTGGATTCACTTGGATTTCTAAATGATAAATCCTGAATTTTACGTGATTTATTCGAATATCCGTCCTCTCTGCTCTTACAAACCAAAAGAGATATCCATTTTTAACTTGTGGTGCCCTCTACTTCCTGTGGCTAAAGTGTCCCCAAATTTGGCTTAAAGTCTCCCCATTTTAAAAAAAATTCAATAATGAAAATTCTAATCAATAAAAAATTAAACCAGTCTGGGATATAAGATCCCAAAGGAACACAGATTGTACTGTAAAATATAAATTGTCGAATCTTAAACCAGTTTTCGCCAAAAAATTTAAGTTTAGGGCTATTTTTTTTCGTGCCATTAATGATTTTTTTTTGTAAGCTCATAATTATTTTTTTCCAAATCTGTTAACAGCTATTGATAAAGGATACTATAAGGTACATTGTGTTATTATTTTAATTTCTTATCTGTCAAAAATAAAGCCACTACAAATTTTCGAATCTTTTTCCTCTTTTGCGCGAACTTGTTTTTGCCTTTTTTTTTCATTTGATGGGATAACTTTGTAAGGGATTATTTTGTATTTAGTTTACTCATTTTTTAACATGATTTATTTTAGTTTTACGTTGCAGTTGCTACAGAACTTCCATGACGATGATGCTTTCGGGTCCTTTGACAGGTCGGTTCTTACACGCAATGTTGGACAATTCCGGGGCCTTGCAGTGTAGCGACGCCAGATGACGCGTTGTGCCATTAAACTCCAATCATCGATGATGTCGAGCCGATGAGACAAAGTTAAGTGTCCATTTGTTTTGGGTGTAATCTGATCTGATTGAAAACAAAAAAAATTGCTTTTGGTGTCCGATAACTAAATACAAATTTCTAGTGTATGAACTCTTGAATGGTGGGTGAGTGTTTCCAAACTACAACCTAAGAATTAATTCCTTGAGACAGAATTATTTTTAAAAACTTGTAGGCCAGGTTGCACTAAAGGTAATTTAGTCTTTTATGAGTTCATTATACAGGATCCCTTATGAATAAACTCAGTTTAGACTCAACTGTTGTGTTTGTAACCCTGCCTTATCAACACAAATTTATCCCATACCATAACATAGGAATTTTTTAAAATTTGTCTTTAAAAACTTGTACCGTATTTCAAAGAATAAGAATGTTTATTATTCGTCATTATAAATTAAAATGATTCACTTGTGAGGTGTATACTGAACAACTGCTTTGATGCAGTTTAGTAGATCATTAAATTTGGCGGATTGGTTGATTCTTTATGCCCTCGATGGTCATCCGGATCTTATCTTTCTCGGTGATCACAAATTGTCCCTGAGTACGACTGATTAGTGCGAGTTTTGCCGATTATTTTTTATAGTGTATTCCTGACTTACCTTAATAGAGCAGATATCGCCTACTAGTGACACTTTGATGTCATGATCCTTGTTGCATTCAATGATTAAATGCATGACACTGTCACCTTCAGCCATTCTTTTTAACTACTCATAAAGTATATTTTTTTTAAAAATAATAATAATAATAATTGATAGTGAAATTGTGTCTATGGAATTTCGGATATTTGCAATTATAATTGCACAATTGACATTCAATTTGGAGAGGGTTTCCAGTCCCAACGGTCGCAAAGTATCACTAAGGGATCATAAATGAGATGAGGAAGAAAGAAAGAAAGAAGCTATACTTTATTTTATTCTTTGTTTAAATTGGGAAATATAAAGAAATTCCTGATCACCCCAACGCAATATATGTTTTATCATTACCACTATAAAATAAATGTATTCAGTGAAGCTGACAATAACCAATTAACTTATTTTATTCAATTACTTATTTATTTCTTTAATCAAACAATACAGTTAGTTAGCCTATTACATCTAATCTCGCACAGCCACCGCAGGGCAGTTAGACTTGCGAGTGGTACAGTGTGCGCCCAGATGTTTTATAATCTGGGAAAACTGCAAAACTATTCTAAATTGCTTTAGTGAATGGAATTCAATTTGCTATAGCTTTCATTTTTTATTTGTAATTTTAAAACTCTAACATATTGAGATACCTATTGTTTTACTCCATGGTTTTGACTTTTGACTACAAGAAAAAATTGTTCTCGCTGGCATTGCAAGAAAAGTAGACCTAACTTATTTTTCGTTTGAAAAGCAAAACATGTCGAGATAAATTTCCATTAAACTTAACTTCTTGAAACCAGACACACAAAACTTTTTCCTACAATGTATTCATCACTGGTTACAATAGGGTCTTTTACTAGAGATCATTATTTGAACCTCATGGATTTTTTCCACTTCAACTAGTGGTTATATTTTAACAAGGTTTTACAAACTGCTTCTTTAACAATTGTTAATGTAAATTCCTCGTAGCCATCCAATCCAATGTTAACCTCAAAAAATATTTATTACTTAGCAACAATAAGTTTGTTTAAAAGATTATTGAAAACTTACAAATACTCTAGTATTTTTGTTACTATATCTTCCAGTGACAGCCTGGTCATAATGGCGTGATATTTCGGGTCCATGGATCTCGCCAGCATTAAAAACATTTTCATTTTCAATACTCGTCTACCTCTACCTGCCAAAAAAATAATTTAATTCGTTTGTCGGCGCAGGTGTCTGCTGTTGAATTCCACGGAGGAAAATTGACAAAAATGATTGTTGGCACTCAGATGTAGACAGTGACTGGTTTAAAATTAAGTTGACACAAAGTCAAAGTTAAAAACTGGACAAAATTTAATTTCTGTGGCTACACCAATCTGCACACCACCTCTACCACCTTTAGAACTGTGACGTGTGTTTTGTTGAAATCAACAGGCCTAGTGTTTTGTAGGTTATTCTGGCTTTAATACTAGATGATAAAAAGTAGCAGGAAAGGCATGGGAAGGTGGAGAAGGGAAAAAAGGACAGAAAAACTAGGGCTAGATGGTGAGCTTGGGTTGTGTGTTGAGAAAGGATGTGTTTGAGGAGGAGATGTTTTGGGAGAGGTGTTGCTGGGTGAAAGGTTGGGATTGAATGTAGAGAAGATACAAATGTAGTATAGCAACTTCAGATAAATTTTATGATAATTTTAACGTGTGAATTCGAAACATGTGATTCGTCAACACGATTTCGGACTCCAAGTTGGTTTTGCATGGACGCTTCGACGGCTTGCCCCACAAACTTCGTCTCGGCGTCTCATCGACTCGTTCCCGTCGTCGCGGTCCCCTCCTTCTCTCGCTCTTCATCTTTTGCTGCTGTTTTCGTCTTAGAATCGCCGTTCCTCTTTCGTCTCTTCGAACGACGTATCGCTCGTCACCGTTCCTGTCGACATAAAGGGCCACCCGTAACGTTGGGCTGACCCTCAGCCGATTTTCTATAAATCGATCGGCAGCAAATTTTGTTTCATACATGCCCTTCAGGTACGACTCCTGGATTCGTCTCGGGATGGGGCGTGCGAAGTACTCTACTGGCCATTTCGCGTAAACTCGAGCCAAGTCCATGGATTGGGACACAAGTTCCCTGAATTTTGCCGAGGTCAGCGTCAGACGGATTTCTACTAGGAAGGCAAAATCTCTGCAATTGGTGCACGGCCACCAATCTAGCCGAAAGATTTTTCTCTCATTTTCATTCTGCACATACGCTGACTGGTGAACGATGTTTAAGTGTCCGTCCGTGATTGGAATGACCTCGTCCCAATCATCCTCGTCGTTTTATCTTGATCCTAATTTCTACTTCGTCGCTCTCGGATTGCGACTGGATATAACAGACGATGTCTGGGAGAGAGAAAAATAAAAACCAGGTTACAGCCGAAGAAACGGGGAAAATTTTTCCCTAAAGTATTATCTGTTAGGCTATCGTAATAGTTTACTGTATCGTGCAAGCTCGTAACCATGGCTAGATTTTAACCGCCACAGTAAACAATATCTAATTGTTTCTTCTTGACACTTAAATTTCTTTGTTTTTCTTGAGTGTGAATTCTTCTGTATGGTCTCTTCTGTGCGCACTAGTGTGCACAGTTAAACAGCCTCTAGTTGTAAATCAAATGAAATTCTTAATTTTTAACACTAAACTCGTTAAAAGGGTAAAAAATTTACGATTTTAAGGTGATTTTGGATTGATTTGGATGATTTGCATAGATTTTGTAATTTTTTTTATCCACTATTATTTTAATTACTGTAAACATAGGCAACAACTGATAACAGCATTCAACATTTTCATCCATTTTGTGTAGAATGCAGTTCTTTAGCAAGAATAAATTCTGGAGTTAGAGGATAATTTTAGAAGTGTATGGTTGCTCCTAAATTGTACACCTTGTAGGTGTGAATTTTCTTTTCTTATGTATGCAAATTGACCAAACATGTCACATGTTGTGGAAATTTCCCAGAGTAAAATGATCACTTTTGTTATATATGCACTTCTCTTTTTTCAGCATCAATTTTGATCATTTCTGTTTTCTTCATTACACAATTGTTTTGGATTCGCATGTCCAACTGTTTTTCTATGAATAAGAACCAACTGGCCCCGTTGCGTATAGCTTGCGTCCTCCCTCATATACCCTAAACACTTTCAGGGCAACGTAAACATTGTCGGACATGACACAAACGTTTACATAGACGGGTGGGTTAATTCGAAGAGATTCTCATCGGTTTTGGACACCATTTTTGTTTGGTCTGTGTCAAAGAAAAAAAACTGGTGTGGAGAAAAAATAGGTATGAGAGACGGGGGAATGTGGACTTGTCACGAAAAACTTGCTCATCAATGTTCACGAATTCACCAAACAAATCTACGAATCTGCGAACGAATGTTTTGTGGTCGCATAAAATTCTCACTAGAAGAAAAAATTGTTTTCGGTATTTTTTTGCCATTTGATTTGATAAAGTTCGTCGTGCCAAAGTCAAATGTTTCATTGGGGCTCATTGACCATTCATTGAACCTATTGGTCATGTGATGCCTGACATCTGATCTTATTGAAAACCAAAATAAAATTGTTCTCGTTGGCATTGCAATTTTTATATTGTAATGCCAGCAAGAAAACTGTTAAAAATCTCTTGTTTTAAAATCAATTTTCAATGGACTGAATATAAACAAGAAGTGAATTCCAGCCAGTGGGTGGCCAAGATCATCTTATTGGCAGACAAACAAAAGGGATTATAAATGAGATGGGGAAGAAACTGAGAAAGAAAGAAATAAGAATCTCACTGGTAAAAAAAAAACAGAAGAACAAAAATATTTTAAAGTAATTTTCCTTTAATTT
>JAQFZO010002698.1:0-11477 GCA_034695885.1 Geophilus flavus | reverse complement strand
TTTCTTCCATCTTTAATACATTTGCTAACTTTTTCAATTTCCAACAGTAAACCATTCGTTTTAAAACCAACGCCTGCTTCTTTCTCTCTCTGTGTGCAAGCGCATTTTAAAGAGAAAAGGTGAGATGGAATGAAAAAAAAAAGAAGCAGCAAAAACCACGGAGATTTATCAATTATAAATAGTTTCTTTAAAGTGCTTAACTATGTTACCACTTTATAATACTTGAAAAATTCATTCTAACTCGCTGTAAAGATGAATCTTCCAACATTTCGCTCATAAATTCATCAACGGTTTGCGTTATGGTTGAATAACTGATGAGGATTAATCAGATTACATTGAATAATTTAATTTAATTCAGATTTACACACGAATTTTCCCATTTTCGATTCCAATTCGACAAAAACAAATAAATAAACAAGAGTAGAGAGAGAGAGAAAAAATCACTGTAATGACCGTAAAAATAATCTATTCTCGCATCTTTTGTTTTTCTTGCATCGTATCCTAACGATTTCTGAGTCCCAGTGGTACAAAGCCGTGTTCTAGGAGTGGTGAAGTGGTATCTGCTTTGCTTCGGAAAGGCAAAAGCAAGGGAAAAGGCAAAACAAACCGTCTTTTCTGCACAATCTAAACATTTGCACGTATTGTCTCGTTTCTATGCGCATAATCTACAATTTTTCCTTCTTCCTTTTACACGACTTTGATTTGCCTTTGCCATCCACTCATGTTGTTAAGGTTATAGATCTGAGTGAAATCGCCACTTATTTTTCACGACTCCCCTTTTATGGCTTATGCCTCTTGTTGGTTACATTGCCACGGTTTACCAAACACTGCCATTCGTCGGCCTTTTATCAACCTCTACGCGAAAGGACAAAACCTTCTCATCAAAATCGTATATCTGGACGTTGACTAATAAAAATTTAAGTATCCAATTCACAAACAACTTTTGTTTTCCAACGAATCGACCGCAAAGAACATCGCAAACAATTACACACGGATTAACTACATGCGATTTATTCCGACCCTTTAATACCAGCACATGTCATCGACTGATCTCTACTAATCCTCCAAACATTGAATTTTTTTTTTTTTTTGGTGGAAAAAAAAATAGGAATTTCGAAGTAGATGGAGAAAGTGGCTCGATTGCTTGTTTACAGTCGTGTCTTTCTCCGTTTCCTTCGGAGAAATCTTTGCAGTACGAGAAAAGGGAGTTGTTGCCACCGAAATCGATCGTCTTGCCAAGTGAGGAGGGTTGGTCCAATAAATCCAACTTGAAATTTTAATTTAACCACTTGCAACTTGCAGGAGAGAGAAGAAGAGACTAATACTCGAAAACCATTATTTCAACAACACCTGGTAATAAAAAATAAAAATATAGAAAAAATTAAAAAAAAATTCCAACTCGAGTTGCTGATGGTCACTGCCTGCACTAGTGCCCTTAATTAGCGAGTGATGGGTCATTAAGATCGTCTTTTTCCATGTCACTCACTCACTTGGAGATGGAGAGAGGAAAAATGTGCAGAGTGTAAAAAGAAAGAGGAGAGAAATATGGGTTACGACAAAAAGCGGAACAGGAATGCCGGTAAGGAATGCAGGAATGCCAGGAAATGTAAGCGATAACCTAACCTAACTGGTTAGATTTTGTTATGTTGATTCGTTATGTTTGCGTTCCGGCGATCATAATGACGTTATCGCTTACATTTCCTGGCATTCCTGTGTTCCTGTTCCGCTTTTTGTCAAAACACGAAAAATATTTGGTAGATCTATGTAATATTCTGGTTACATGACAATTTTGAGTAAAGAGTTCTAATATTCAGATGAGGAGCTTCCATCTTCAGTTGTTGCTATATTACATTTTAATAATATACAATATCCATCAATGAATCATCACTAAAAACTACCAACAGTGGCAAGCAATACATTGCCTCCCAGATCAAAATTTGTTTACAAAGATTTTTATCTCATTATCTGATAAAACTTCTTATATGGATGAAGTCTTAAACTATGCCTAGTACCAGCAGTGAAATAAGAACCATAAAACTAAATTATATCCTGCTCATCAGAGTTATCCAAAACCTGCCATGTTTTCAAAAGTTTTGATTTTGCTGGTGGGGGAAATCTTGTCAAAACTCTTCCCTTTTCTGAAGGTGGGGTTCTAACAAGCAATCGTTGCCTAAGATGATTAACATTGAAGTTTATGCAGAGAATTATCTTCCAACTTAACCTCATATGATACTTTTCCATATTTAGCAGTACGTAATCACTCCTGCCTCCCAAACAGTTGGACCAATCTTTAAATATTTTGGGCATGTTTACTATTTTAATAATCAGAATAGATATGTGTGAGTGTATATACTCATATAATAATATATTATTACACAATAATGCGTTGTTTTTATATTGTCAACAAAAACTTTTTTTTCAAAAATTCTTCACTGCACTGCACCAACCATCCAGCATTTCATTTCCATGCGAAATTCCCAGCCGTGTAATTACTATTACTTATCTTTTTTGATATATATTGTGTAATAAACAATTTATTCACATTAAATTACAACTTTCACCTGATTATCCCACAGAATAAACGGCTCTTTCAATAATTGCGCGCATACATCAACATGGGGCAGTGACACAGCAACGCAGCGGAGTAAATATTTACCTTGACACAACAAAACAAAAGAGAGAATCGAGATAGAAAATAAAAAAAAACATGATGAATGGATCACCATTATCATTCTATTTTTACATTTAAACAGGAAAATAAATAAATAAAACCAAAAAAAAAAAAATTCTTATCTCCGAGGAATAAAAATTGCGACTCTAACTATAACCAAAACTAATTGCAAAATCGATAATTAAACCACAAATTTAACACTCTTAATGGGGATGATAGCCTCGAATTCACAACACTTGCATACAGATTAATCACCAATTTCACTTAGCCAGAAAACAATTTCCAAATGACAGATCGGTAACGAGCGACGCCATTAAAGGACCCCCTGCAAATCCCCAACACCAAAAGATGGCACGTGGTTGGATGGTAACATCCATTTTTCTTCGATTATTAATGTCAGCAACAACCGATGGTTCGACCGTATTTCACGTGCATCCGTGCGTGGAATTCTCAGTCACGTGACACACACAAAAAGAGGAGAATCCGCAAATCGTACGTATACGCGAGAGAGAAAGAGAAAAAAACACAGGGGAAAAGGTAGCGATTTATTTGTTTATTATACCAAGGGTCCCTCGACTTTGTGATTTGTTGTTGGAAAGGGGTCTCGCTCGCTGACGCTGAGCACGAACTGTTGTGCACGCCAAACCAAAGGCGCATCTCGAGGGACTCCCTGCCATGATGCAAAGTCCCGTTGCCCTTCCCAATGGAGAGCAGACTCCAAAATGTCTGCAGAGATTTGAACAAATAGCTGCGTTCACTGGAAATCGACAAAAAAAGGTGGGGGAAGGGGAGTGTGTGTGTACCATGGCGTCTCAGTTAGTGTTGGTAGTGAGGTCGTGCAGTAAAAGTCAGAAAAACAAGCCATGAAATGGTCTCAAATTAAAAGTCAAATATCTTGAGGAGGAAAGACAAGCGACAGTTGGGTTTGGTGTTGTGTTCGGTTTTCGGAGAAGTAGTTTTTCTGAATTTTGAAGTTTTGAAAGTTATATTTGATTGAATTGGAAAATGAGTTTTCGGATGTTGTTTGTTATGGATTGAATAAAACGATAAGTGAAACATCAGTTGTTGTTATTGATTCTTACAAATCAATTTCTGTTTATTCCGAGTCCAAGGGTTTTGTTAGTTGTCTATACAAATGTTGAAATTCATATTCGAACGAAATGACCTTGAAAACGATCTAAAGGTCAAATTTTTGGTCAAACAGCACAGAGCCACCCCATGTACACATAATATAAGATGACGGAAACGGTGAAACGATGCGTTGTGACCGGAGAACAAACCTTCCAGCTAATCCTTTTCCGGAGGTTACCGAGTTACCTTTACCTTACCAATTTAATATTAGTAATGCACAGAGAGGCGTAAAGAAGTCATACACACTCCAAAAACTTAACCCAGAGTGATTGATCAATATTAACACCTCTGTATCACACAACAAGAGTGATTGTAAACGCACGCAAAGAACTTTCTAGAGTAGAAACAGAAGCAGAACATAAGAATATGAAAAAGGCTTAAATATACAGCAATGAAAAGATTTAATAATAATAATAATAAATTCTATTAACAATTAGAAAAAACATACAGCTTTAAAATTAACAATGAACTCTATTGGAAATCTTTAAAATTAATCATTTGCCAATCGTATCACCATTCAACCACAATCGACACTTAGTAAAAACTTTAAACAAATTTCAATCATCTGAAACTTAGAAAATATTCTGGAAACACCAAACATCCAATTTAACACACCCATAAACTGGTCCAAATGACAATTTTACATTTTCCTCCAGTGTGACTTTTTCATGCGAGATACACACAACAGCAAATCTTAAATCAGGTCTAAACAAACAAAGAGCAATTCCATGTGCAGCGTTAAGGAAATAATTCCAGCATAGTCTCACTTTACAATTTTCTACCCCACTCCCATAAAACCCATAAAAGAAAAGAGAAAAAAAAAAGAACAGCTCCATTTGTACAAAAGAGGGTTCACGATTTGGAATAATCAATAAAAATTTCTCTTGTTTTAATATTCCATCAAACTAATCCCCGACTCTTATTTATTCAGAAAAAATAATCCGTTATCAAGCAGCTCTCGTCGACCCAAATCTAGCTGTTAAAGAGAAAAGCAAGAGCACTTGGAAACGAGATAGGGACAGGTCTGACTCACACACACTCTTCTCTCTTCTCTCTCACTCTCTCTCTCTCTCTCCAAAGTTAATTGCTTCAGCTCCACCAACAGCTGGCAACCTCCTTTCGGTCTGGTTTGGTAATCAGACGGTGCTATCTGAACTCATAATCCAGAGGCAACTCTCTCGTGTCCAAAGCTGCCCTTTGGTCACTGCACTTATCTGCGAATTGAGCTTCCAAACTCAAACTCGGACTGATTAAAAGTCCAGCTTCTTAGTCGGGGAGAATAATAATAAAAATGGCAATAAACATGCGGTAAATCTTAACAAGCAGCACAATTTTCACGTCATATCTTCAGCCCTACTTTCAATTTACTTTCGCCACACATCAAATAAAACCGCCTTTCGCACGAGAGGGAGAGAGAAAAAAAATTGAAGAGGGGGGAAAAAATAAAGAGAGGAAAAGAGGAGCTAAAGTAATTCATAATTCTTATTCAGTTGAGGAGTGGCAAGCTGGTGCACATTTCATAGCTCACTATAAAATTTTTTTTTTCGGTTCCCGTGACGACTGTCTGCATAACACTAGTTTCGTTCAGTATCAGAATATGGAGTTGAATTCAAATTGCCGGCAAACTAACTCTCGCGACCAACATTACAAGACAGACGTCTTAATCCGAGAAACAAGCAAACATTCTGTCCTTGTCGCGCACGGCTAATTAAATAAGAAAGGCTGCGCTGTGCACAAGCAAAAGAGACAACTGAATTATTGCTACATGAATTTTGCTCGGTTAAAGAGTCGTTTTCTTTTTTCATTTGGCTCGCTTTCAACGGTATAGGTCTGCGTCAATGCTGGTCGGCTTCGGCACGATCGCATCGACTACCGTCGATTTCAGCCGTTTTTAGTTTTGAGAAGAATCACCATGTTTTTCTTGTTAAGTCACATGGTATCATCAGAATGACATCAAAGAAATCTGACCAGCAAAATCAATCATAAACTTCACAGTAAACAAAAGCAACAACAATTGTACAATTATTATTAGTCATCAGCCATCTTAAAAGCCACAACAATGATGACAATGACTCGTGCCAAAACAATGAACCCAACAAAAATGCCTATTACAATTGAATCTATTATTTTATCATGCAACCAAATATGCGACAGTGATGATATGGACTCATACTAAAACAATTGGGTTCAACAAAACCAACCATTACAATTGAATCTAACTATTATTTTATCGTGTGGCCAAATATGCGACTATGATGGCACGAACTTGTACCAAAAGAATGGGCTCAACAAATCTACCCATTACAATTGAATCTAACTATTATTTAACAATAGGTGTATTGTATCATGCCACAGAGAGACAATAGCAGTTTGTTTGATAATGATAATAAAGAAAGTAGGGAGGTTTTATATACGGTGCCACGGTCCAGTTCACCAAGCGTGCACGCTTAAAACGTTTTTGCACCTTATCCAACCATACAGTATATTGAAGACCTTTAAGTCTATTCAAAAAAGTAGCAAAGTGTGTAAGAATATTCCTTGTGACAAAGTGTGCAAAAAATCTTTAAGAGTGTATACTCCAGCGTAAACGGTGAAGTTTTGCTCGATTGCAATACACTCGACTCCTCGGGTTTTTAGAGTGATCCAGTGTGGCGATTCGGTTCGGCAGATGTCGAGAGACGAGATGAAAGTACAAAGCTTCCATGTTGGAATGTGGATTACACTAAGCTCAGTCGTTTGTACATGTTGTAGATGCAGCAGATGTTACTCGGCGAAACCGAGTCGCTCGGGTTCGATTTTCAGGCAGATAAATTGAAAAATTGAAGTTTACACCTCTTTCCCTTCTCCTTCTCCTTTTCCTTTTTCTGACACCCTCAGCAACGTAAATTGAAAATTTCATTTAACGCCGAGGTTTAAGACGTTTTCTTTCGCTGTTTTCGCCTCGCCTCGTGACCACCGAATCCCAGCGAAGGGAGAATCCGGCGAGTATTAACCAGTATCGATCATTTCGCCGGTTCGGTAAAACAGCCATATTGCTTTTGTGTTCCCGCAAGGAGGGTCTATAAAATCTCAATAGCAATTTCTCGGTAACGATTACACTCCGTGCCCACTGGAGTATCTTATCAAGGTGAATCGAAATGATCGTTTGATGGCTTTGGCAATATCCAAGTTGGCACTTTGCACTTAGTGGAGCAAAAGGAGGCAAACCCAACACCTCCAGTCTTCTTTTCACCGTAGTCTTCCATAAAAATTAGTGACCAAATCAAAGCTGCCAAATGCCCCGGCTTAGTCTAGCACCATGTAAATGGCCATTGCTGAGTTGTGGCCTTTTATGGGATGAATATTTAAGATGCCACGTGAATTCATTAGTGAAAAAAAACGTGTTTTAAGTGTATAAAACGCGTTTTGCGTACATAAGACTCGTTTTGAGGAGATAAAACGCATTTTTAGCCCTTTGTGAATTGAAGTGAATAGTGTAAGAATGAAAAACAAAAACCGCAGACGCAGTAGTGTCGTTGTTACCATGTTGGCAAAGACTTTTCTTAATCCACGCGAGCAATAAACACCAAAACCTCCGAGCCCAATCACCATAGACCGCGCAAACAACAATATCCGCACAAAGATCTGTTGGCCATTTTTCCCCCAATTGCTTGCCCACAAAGTAGAATTAATTCATCGTTATACGACTTGGCCATCTGAGCAGAAACCCACGGTGCAAAGGCCAATGGATGGACTTTGGGCAGAAGGGAATCCACTGCGATCGATGAGTCCAGGCGACAGAGGCCGTCGTGCCAGCATTCATTATGCAGTGCCAACGGAAGGCGGAGACGCGCACCCAAGTTGAGGGGGAGGATACGGACGACAGAACGTAAATCACCCTCGATTCACCACTACTCCCACGCCTTCTTCCGTCGCTCTTTGCAGGGACGGACAAAAGGAGACAAACCCAAAACATCCTCTGACCTCATTTGAATCATGGACCCTCTTGTTTACTTTCGACACATTAAACTCGAGACTCAAGACGACTTGCGAAGCGAGACAGACGGCTGCTTGCATCCGCAATTCACTTTGACATTTCGCTAGTCTGCTTTGACCGGTCGGGATTCCAGATGGCTTTCTCGACAAAGTCGATTATGCCGTTTACAAACACGATGGATAAATGTCAGCCAGAGGTGAAAAAAGGACAGGAATTTAATTTGATTGTTAAGAATAAGCAAATTTACCAATTCACAAAAGGCGTTTTATGCACCCAAAACGCGTTTTAAGCGCTCAATATACGTTATATGTACTAAAAACGCGTATTATGTTCTCAAAAATGCGTTATATGCTCTCTAAACGCGTTTCATGTTCTCAAAATGAAATTAAATAGTATATTTTACGGGACTTGATGTTTGGACAATGATAAAATTCCCAAAAACAATAAATTTCTGGTTGAAAAAAAAATTCGTGAGTGATTTGTTCATAGAATGTCATGGGCATAACAAGTTTGCAAACTAGGAATTAGAAATAAACTGGGAGAGAGTGAAGAAAAAAACGCGTCAACAGCTTAAAGTCTTAATCTCATTGGCGAGCGAGAAAAGAAATAGAAGAAAGTGCTAATGCACGTTAATTTATCATCTTCAGCTGTCACTAGACCGGTTGCAAATCCTAATGGAAGGTGCAACGAAGCAAAAACAGGAGAATCAACTTGTTTTGCAAAATGGTGGCAATAGGAAACTCGCTTTTATCTCCCCTTATTGCCTCTCCTCAAACTACCCCGTGCACAAAACGCCCTTTTTGTTTTATGGACCGACCACCACCAACCATCCACATCACATCACCCAGAGATTTGAAGGATTTCTCTCATCATTCCCAATGCCAAACCTTGAAATATTTGGGCTGTAAAGATCCAGAGAAAGAAAGGAAGGGAGGAAAAGTCAGAAATGAAAAAGAAAAACCTTTCCAGCTCGATTTTTACACTTTCAACCTCACTTTGGACATAAACTTAGGTGTTGGAATCATAAAAAGTGAAATTTACAACTTGCCAACTTTACCTTCCATCCCCATTATTTTTTTTTCACTTGGTCTTGTTTTATGTCACATGTACAACTCACCTGCCACACACACCACACACCATGACTGGGTCACATTGGCACTGTGTTCATCTCGTTCCATTTTATTACAGGTAAAGTGTGTAAAGTGAGAGAGAATTTTCTATTTAAGAGTAAAGGGAGGGGAACACACCTTGTTCATTCATTCCTCACCTTCAAGGAATGACAAATCATCCAATTGGAGATTCCAATTTTTTTTCTCACTCCCCCTGGTGTCGATCTGTCGAAAAAGAAAATGGCGACCATCTGCTACGTGTTTGAATTTCAATCAGTTGGAGGGAGAAAAGGGGAAAAAGTTTTGAAAATGTGAAAATTTTAATGAAACCTTGATGCAAATCAACATTTGATTTGCTTGCGAAGTTTCAATGTGGCAACTTTAAGAGTCAAAGAGCAAAGAAAAGAGGAAAAATAAAAATAGAGGAGAGAGAAAAGTGAAAAGTAGGAGTTCCTTAATAAACACCAGGGCGGATCAATAGAGATTCGAGACAGTGAAGAAGGAAAAGGTCTCATCAGGTCACCAGTCCTGCTGCAAGATTCATAATAAGCTGGAAGCCCGAGTACAAAGTGAATCTTAGCCACATAAAAGAGGGAAAAAAATAAGTTTTTTTTAAAAAAAATTTTTTCTCATATTCTACTCATATTTTCTATTTTTTTGTTTGATGGCCAAAAAATAAAAAAAAATTATATAAAAAATTTGGAAACGAAAAGGTTTTATTTTTATCTCTCTTCGCTTCAATCAAAACTCATCAAAACCAACAAAATGGTCCATTAGTGTTTTTTTATATGAGATTATCAGAGTTGAACCACCAACAGACATTCAAAGAGTTTAAAAAATATAAAAGTAATAAATATAAGAAAGTAAAAAAAGAAAAAAAAACTTAAGGAGAGAAAATTTCTCCAGTGGCTGCAACTCTTAACACACAACAGAGACCCCAGGCTGAAAATTGAAAACATACATTCCAATTTTTATTTTAATGAAAAAATAAAAATAAAAACAAAATTTAAAAAAATTCCAGAAGTTTTTTTTTAATTTTTAATTTTTACTGAAACATTTGATTAAAGATTTAAAAGTATTAATCAATTAAAACATTCAAACTGAGTGACTCCTTCATTATCATTAAGTAAATTGTTTGCACAATATTAAGAAACCAATGCCAAAAACCAGGGCTAATTAGAAAAGTTCACTTCAATTAGACAGCAGCTGGGATTATTAGGGTTAAAACTAAGCATTAATAACCCAAGTCACAAATTACAACCCTTAGAAGAAGAAGAAAAAAAAATTCCACTCACAAATTGTTACATGTCACTAGAACATGTTGATAAATTCTGTTCCCATTACCTCCCCATCTAAAATTTTTTTCTCCACTCAAAAAAATAATCAATTTAAAAGCAAATCAACCTTAGTTTCCCTCCCTCCTTCTCCCATTTTTTCCTCTAAACTAATACTATCCACATCAATTTATTTTCCATTCACTCGTCAGTAGGAGAAATTTAACTCTTCAATAATTTTCCTAGGAAAAGCAAAAAAAGGAAAAATACCGACTCCGTATACTTGGGTTATTGTGACGTCTGACAAATTACACGAGGCAACCACAATGCAATAGTAAAATACCCTCATCTATACATCTTGTCTATCCGAGTTAAAGGCGAGCACATGGAAGCGATACAAAACAAGGGAGGGGAAAAAATTGAGGAGGAGAAGAAAAGGAGGGAAAGAAAGAAATAATACAAACATTGCAAGAAGCCTAGAGCAAGCAAATCAATAAGCCCAAATTGTGTTGCCTATACCATTCCTGAGTCTAATCCATCACGAGTTAAGGAGAGCTACAAATCAACATTAGCTGAAGACGAATTTGTCAATGATCATAAATATTTCAGAAACAAAAACCACCACGGACAAAAGAGAAAATCTGATGCTAAGTGAAAGGGGAAGGGTGTTCAAAATGTTATATATGGTGGAATCTACTCATAACGTTTTTGGTTATAAACTTCTAAAATAATAGGTTTTCACATGCATAGTGAAGAGGCAATGCGAGCTATGCCTGCTACAAGGGCATGCTTGGCAGAAGCAATGTAGGCAATGCCTGCCACAAGGGGCAAGCATGGAAGGGGCCATGCAGGCAATGCCTGTTACAAGGGGCAACCTTGAACGAGACATACAAATTTCACTCCTAGCGTTACTATGATGTTGTATGCGGATTCATATGTTAAGCCACTCACAAACGTATAACGTTACTATTTTTTATGATCCCAAAAAAAGACGTAAGCAGATTCCACTACATTTTTAAGTGAGAGGAAATGGAACTTCCGGTTTAGGTTAGTTTGGTTGGGTTGTGGGGGAGTTGTTTGAACATTTGAAACAATTTATAGTCTTCTTAGCTGCGTAATTAAACACTGAAAATTCAATTAACCACTCAAAACTGCTTTTTGGAAGGGAATTAAATGACACTTCCGGTCAAGTGAGGAATTTGAAAATTCAAGGAAATCGACCTCAGTTGATCTTGTCACTGCTCCTAAAGTTTCAAATTCCCGAAGCGTAATGGAAATGGCATTTAAAATCGCTCGAAATTTGAGAAAACTCTAAA
>JAQFZO010002697.1:0-11477 GCA_034695885.1 Geophilus flavus | reverse complement strand
AAAATCCGAATTTTATTCGAAAAATGATAAAAATTCCAATTTAATTCGAATATAATTGGAAAAAATGATAAAAATTCCAATTTAATTCGAATTTAATTGGAAAAAATGATAAAAATCCGAATTTTATTCGAAAAATGATAAAAATTCCAATTTAATTCGAATATAATTGGAAAAAATGATAAAAATTCAAATTGTATTCGAATTTAATTCGAAAAAATGATAATAATTCGAATTTAATTCGAAAAAATGATAAAAATTCGAATTTAATTCGAAAAAATGATAAAAATTCGAATTTTATTCGAAAAATAATAAAAATTCCAATTTAATTCGAAAAAATAAAAAATTCGAATTTAATTTCGAAAAAATGATAAAAATTCGAATTTACTTCGAAAAAATTATAAAAATTCGAATTTACTTCGAAAAAATAATAAAAATTCCAATTTAATTCGAATGTAATTGGAAAAAATGATAAAAATTCAAATTTAATTCGAAAAATGATAAAAATTTGAATTTAATTGGAAAAAAATGAAAAATTCGATTAATTCACTTTATCGTTCGTTTGAAGTTGTAATAATTTGGCACCAGCATTGAATCAATTGGCGATTTATCATTGGGCGCATCAAGCGCTCGACACTCCGGCCGATCATCCAATGAATCCGTTGTTTTGGCAGAGATTTTTCGGACTTTATTTACAACGATGGTCCGTTACCGGGTGAGTAAATTAAAATACGATGATTTTTTGTCACAATTTCTCACGTAAACATGAATTTTTTCATTTTTAGACTTCCCGACAGAGGGAGCATCGGTTCGAAATTCTTCGAAAACATGTCGAATCTTCAATTTTTGAAAAGAATGAAGAAACGGTTGCACGAATTGATCGATTATCATCACAAACAGACGAAAGATGTTCCGAGAAGAGTCGCGAGCACGTCCAGTACCGATAATTTAGGTTTGGCAAACATGTCTGAGACGATCATCAATCCAAAAACAAAAATGCATTCTGAACTTTCGAGGTTAATTTTATTTTATTGAATTTTTTGGGATTTTTAAACAAATTTATTTTTTTTTTTTAATTTTTAAATTTTAGGTTATGGGTGCTGACAATCCTAATGAACATTTACAACGCAAATTTAAGTTTCATTCCAAAAAATTCATTACGATTCATGTGCAAAATGTGTTCCAAGTGAGATAACCGTAAAACAGTAAAACCTCGATTATCCGACCTATATGGGATTGACGGATGACCCAAAAATGTCTGAGATGGCGATTGGAGGTGAAAGAAACGCAAATTTTAAAAAGAAAATATAAAATAACTGAAAATCACTGTTTGTATGACACGAATTATTGATGCAGACGATCAAACAGTCGACTCTTGTGCATAAAGCGACGATCAAACGGACAAAATCAACATTTTAATGCTGTAAACAGTCGATTTTCGCCACCAAATTTAACCAACTGTTCGTTTCACTAGTAATTTGTGTGTGTCAAACTATGATCGTCATTTATTTTTCATTTTTTCTTATAAATTTCAAACTAAAATTGTGTAAATCGGATAAAACGGGAGTGTCGGATAATCGAGGTTGTTTTGTATTTATCTACAATCTGAATATTAACAAGTTAAAAATCACTTTGACATTTCAGATTAGTGAAACAAGGTTTTTTCCGACAAGGTCATCATCAAAGATCATCATATGGAAATGAAACATTGCTTTCAAATCTAAGTTATCAAAGGGGAAATCAAAGGATATTATTAAGTTCAGCATTACTTTTAGAATTATTGCACGCTGTTTATTTTTCAATGTAAGTACCAACTTCCAACATTTTTATTTATCTTACTTTTTTTATTAAATCAATTTTTCTTCCCGAGTTTTATCTTTGTTTAGAAAAAGTGTTTCTTTTTCGGTTTTGTTAATAGGTAGAGTGGCTTGTTTGTTTTGTTGCTGGTGGTTGGTTAATGCTCAAGTGAAGTAAACTGGACTTTTCCGTATAATTTTGCCGTTTGGCTGTTAGGAAAATGCAATTGGGATAAAAGCATTGCACGTGACAAAAGAGTTCCATTAGTTGCTGCTTGAGAGATCCGATTTATTTGCTTCAATGATTTTTATCGCGTGTACTCCATTCTTTCCTTCATTGTTTTTTTTTTTTCCTTTATTTTTTTCTTTTCTATTCTACTTTGTAAAGAAAGGAAAAAAAAAGTTTGAGAGACAAAACTAATGAATTAACTGATTTTATTACCAGGTATAATGGACACTACCATGTTGCAGTGCAAGCGCTCGAAGATATTCATATCAGAGCTACGTATGAGATGTTCGTCGAAGTTTTATTGGTAAACAAAAAAAAATAATTTTAGTAGTTTTAATTATTTTTTGATAAATTTATTTTATTTTAGGTAACAAATGCAATTCGAAGTTCTTTGAAATTGTGTCCATCGGGACAAGCATTCGAAGAACCGATGGGAATTAACGTAGCTCTTTCACCTAGTACTCCGACACCAAATTTGACCAAGGCCATCATCACAAATGCTTCCTTCAGAACGAAGAAACTACCGGGTATTTTAACATGATGACTTGGATTTCGACAAACAAAATTTGAAATTTCTGTATTTTAAATGCGCAGACGACATCCCCATACAAGAAGCCAACGAAAAGCCGTTGCAAACCATTTCGGAAGAGCAAGAAGAAGTTCAAAGTAACGAAAAAGAAAAAAAACCTGCTAAAGTTAAGGATAAAATCTCTGTTGGCAACTTAATAGCTAAAGCTAAAGGTATTAGAAGAGACACCACCACTGACATCTCTCCTGCGCCAAGCAAAAGCAAAGAAAAGCGCAAATCGGAGGATTCGGTCGCATCCAAGTTATCGAGCGCTTCTGGAAGTGGCAAACTGCATGAAACGCCTCCGAGTAGCGCTCGACCCAGCGAAAGCAAACCAGACGATGTGGAAGCCTTAAGCAAGAAGGTGAACGGTAGAAGGATGAGCGACACATCGCCTGGAGAAAGTAGCAGCAAGAACCTCAATTGGAGGGACACCTTAACATCCGAAGCGAGGATACTCGACGGCAGGGGAGGCAAATCAGTGGACGACTCGAAACGACTGTCGGAACCGACAGCGAACGAGTTGATGTCGCGATCCGCTATTAAGTTACAGAACAGCCGCAGCAGCAACAGCAACAGCAACAGCAACAGCAGCAGCGCCAAAGCGACGGGAATCGGGAGAAAAGCCGGCTCGGAAAACATCGAGGATTCCTACCGATCGGGCGATCCGATCATGATCGACCAAACACGGAGCGGGGAGTTTACTTTCAACAACCGGAGCATGGAAGTCATTTCACCGGGAATGGCCACCAACAGCGACCCGTCCAGCAGCAGCGCGGGATGTCGACGGAGCGACGAGTTGTCGTCAAATGCCGTGTTGCGCATCGTCGACGGACGGATCGCGGAAATCAGCCGATCGGTCGACAGCGTGCGGATCAGCAACGGGAAAGCGATCACGAGGTCCGTCAAGAGCGACCTGAGGTCCGACGACGAGTCGTTGGACGGAGACAGCATTTCCAGTTCCGGAACACCGGATTTGAACGACGCGAAGAAATCGTCGCGTATGTCCGAAAGTTGGCTGTCGTCGGAGATATTCGAATGCAGGTTGGGCGGCGGTGATGACCAGAATTTGATGCAAGACAGCGCCGCTTCGCCGAGAGACGAGGATATGCAGATGATGAAATACGCACGATCGGCCGGTGCGAACGACGTCGCGAAATATTCTCTGATGGTGGAAAATAGAAAAATGTCGGACCGGGCGAACAAATCGCGGGAAACGAGAATCGAAATGAATCCTTTGATCAGTAGTAAACAAGATATTTCGGATTCGTCGGAGGAAACGGAGCAGTCATGTAGCCTCGATGTTAGTAATTCTTTATCAAACATAAGCGACTCGGATGAGGAATACGTTCATTCGAGGTGTCAAGAAAGAAAAATTCAGAGGGAATCTGTACACACGTTTGTTTAGCTGTGTACAATTATGAATTATACGAAAAAAAATGGAATTATTTAATCTTTATCACGTTATCATCGATTTGTAGTAACCATGTGTGATTTAAAAATCCATTTAATGAAATTTCGCTTTACATTAGTGCCAAATTCTTGCTGTTATTGCAAGATGGCTAATGGACGATGTTTTGTTTTGTTTTTTAATTGTAAATTACTAATAAACGTTATTATGTTTGATTAAAAAATAGAAAACTTCGAAAGTTATGGGATAATTCGTGTAATTTTCGAAGTTTTTGTCGAACATAGTATGATTTGATTATTTTATTGTTTTTTTTTTATTTTATATAAAATTGTTTTGTCTTCAATTGGTTACTTAAATTACGGTTTAATTGGAATTGAGTACTTACGATTTTGATTGATGTTTTGCTTTTTTCTTTTTTATACGCGTATGCACTAACTGTCGTCAGGAATAGTGAGCAGATATTTTAAATGAATTTTTCCGGTTTGATTTGTATGTTATTTAATTAAAATTGAAATTGAAATTTATTGTAATTTTGAAAATAGCAAAATTTGGATATTTTGATTTTTTTAAAATTTTCTCTCTTGAAATCGAATTTGTTAATGTAGGTATAAATAAAGAAAAATATGTATAAAATATAAATATGATTTTTATTATAATGTAAAAAGTACATCTATAATTTGTAAATAGTTTTAGAAAATGGTTAATTTTAATTAACTTTGTGGTTATTATAATCTGGAAATCCATATAGTTCTTGACCTTTATTGTATAAAAATAAAATAAAATCTGATGTTAAAAATTGTGAAAAAATGAGAATATGTTGTAAAAATTGTTTTGAATAATTCCTATTCTTTATCTTGTTATCATCGAGTGGAATGCAATACGTAGCAATAAATTATGTCATTAAATGTTTAAGAAATAAAACTGAATCGAGTTATTTCTTATAATTTGCTTGGCGATTTACTAATCTAAAAAAAAAGAAAAAAAGAAAAAAAAAAAATTCGTGGCCCGTGGGGGGATCGAACCCACGACCTCCGCGTTATTAGCACGGCGCTCTAACCAACTGAGCTAACGGGCCAGTTGAGGACAACGTACTTAACTCTATTTACATAGGTGTACTCTTTCTTAAAAATAAAGTAAATTTAAATTATATATCAACACATTTTTACTTATTTTATAATTAAAATAAAGATAACTAGAAATTCATTCTTTAACATTGGATTTAAAAATTTACTTCACATGAATGTTGAGAAAAATAATATTAAATTAATTTTCTTAATGATTATTAATGAAATCGTGTAAACGAGTCTATTTAATGTATTTTATTCGCATCATTAAGTTACAAAAAGCAAGTATTAATTCAAAACCGCTATCACCGAGGTTGATCTTTATCGTGAGTACGAAAGTTCCCAAAAACTCTCACCAGTCGTCGCCATCATTTAGCAGCAACAATCCAAATATGGCTAACTCACCTAAGAGCGGAAACTTCAAAAACCGAGTTAAAAAGTAAGTTTTTCCACAATCTCACTAAATCCAATTCAAAAACCAAACACACAACCAACAACTCACGTATTTACATCCCAAAAAACTCAAACATCTTCCAAAATTTATCACCTTTTAATCCACCCACCAAGGTTAACCTCATCGACGGCCTTAAAATCGGATTACACCGGAAACTCGTTTACAAAAAACGCCCAAATTTCTTTAATTTCAAATTTTATGCTGGGCCATTCATTTACAAAAATTTAAAAAAAAAAACCGATTATCACGTAGATAGCAAACTCCATCTTGCGTGCACCTCGCACACTACGCAACGTTACAGTCGTGCCCAACACACAGACATGTCAGAAATCAATTTATATTGCATTGTGAACACGCAGTAAATCGTGTCAGGGAGAAATCTTAGCTCGCTAACCGCACATTTGATATTTGTCAAGTCCCAAAAGACGTCTAACTTTTCCACGGGTCCCTCGCCACACTCCCACCCCCGAAGATTGGACTCGGCCGCTGGGCGCTTTTGCTGCTTCTTTCTCCGTCTTCTTCCGAGTTCAGGTACGCGGACTCGACTTGTATCGGCTACTTACTTACACTTTCTTATCGTTTAATTAATCTTTTACGAGTTTTAACCTTTCGAACACGTGGAAAAAAGCAGCATGGTTTGCCGGTGAGTGAGAAAAGCACATTTTTTCATGTATTTCTTTGAGTTTTCCACTTTTCCTTTTGATTTTTGCTCATTTTGATTTTTTGTCTTTTATGCCGTTTTATGAGATTAACGTGAAATTTTTGGGGGTTTTTGGTTTTTTATGTTTTTGGGTTGATTTTTCATTATTTTATAATGTTTTCTTACCGAAATTTATTGCTTTTGTTGGGTCGCTTGCTTTAAAAGACCGTTTTAAGTAGGTTTAGAATTAGACATGTTTAATTAATTAATTGCAACGGTTGAAAAAACTCATATGAATTAATTCTATGGTGAATTAACAACTGAGGTATTAGTCACCTCGTTTATTGCACATCAAAGAATTTAAATTGCAAATACAAAATTTCATATATTAAAAAAAAAATTTAAAAAAATACAAATTGCTTGAAATTTGAAAAAACAAAAAATAAATAAAAAAACAAACAAATAAATTATATTTTTTTCTTTATAAAAAAAAATATATAAAAATTATGATGATTTTATTCGCTTGTTTTCATTTCGCAGAAAGGCAACCAATGCGCAAAAAATCATTTGGTTGTTAACGACGCTCTTTCTCGCTCCTTGTCCAGCCATCGCGCCGCATCTTAAACAGCAAGTAATTTCAGGTAAAAAAAAAAATCAAAAAATTAAAAAATAATTACATAATTAACCATAAAATACCAGTTCCTTAAAAATTCCACACAAAAACATAATCAGTTGACTGAAATTAATCCGGATTCATTAAACCCAGCAGTAAATCAAAATGATTAACATTCACAACATAAAAAAAATTAATGAGATACTAATGATAAATGCGATATCTATTTACTCGTGAATTTACACGAAGAAAACAAGCGCCATACCATAAATTTCTGGGTTGGCGAACAATTTGTAAACAAATTTCACATGTGAGTTATTTTAGCTGTAAGCTGTTGGGTAACATGTGTGTAAGGGGCATAATGAATCCCAACCCCCTATTCATGACCCCACTTCCATTTTACCCTCCCAGATGAAGGGAAAACTCGCACAAGAAGAAGTAAAAAAGAATGGCTGTTCAGTTTCATTGCCATGGGCGGATGTGGTGGGTGAAGCCTGACCCGAAGGGGGTCGAGTTGACATTTTCAACATGAGGGGGCGAATGTGGGATGTGCGAATCATGACGTAATGAGTGCAAAGATATGTCAACGGTTGGGGAAATTGATGTATCAGTGGGAAAAAGTGCTAGAAATGAGATTTCAATTTGTTCTTTCACTTTTTTTCCGTTTTTTATGGAGGAGGGTGAAAGTTTCTGATGATCCCCTCACTTCTCCACCCCATCCATACCCCTTTTTCATTTTGAAGGCACACGTGTTGTTTCTGGATGGCACCAGAATGTTTGGTGTGTAATGTTTTTTCAATATTTTCGAACTTTTTTTTTTTTTTTTTTTGGTTCTTGGAATTTTTTTTTTTTATTTATTAAATCGATAATCGTATATATTCTTTTATGGAAAATTGGAGAATTTCTAAGATCAAAGGCAAGGTGGGGGTATTGGATGATTGGGGAGGTCCTGGGGGAGGTGGGTATGGAAGAAAATTCAAAGATTAATGTGAAATTCATAAAAAAAATCAACATTTACAGACTTCTGAGTTAAAACAGTTAAAAGCAAACATGAATTTATACTGGAGGAATATTTAAACAGTATTTAAGTGGAAAGTTTGTGAATTTCAGGAGAAACAAGACTCTTGATTTCGTGTAATGTCATTAATCAACACATGTTAATGACCTAAATTGGTTCACAACATGATCAAATTTCATACGGGAAAACATTTTCAATGTTTCGCTGTCTCTTACAAACTTTTAGCTTTATTTAGAACTCAGAGTAATTGCATTTTTAATGCATTTATAATGATTTTTGATAGCAATTCCCACTGTCGACCCTTTCTTTTCGCCGTAATTAATGCACAAAATTAATACCAGGGCCGAAAAATAAATGGATAAATAAAACAAGGGAAATGTTAATAAGAAAAAATGCCTTTCCCACCAAATGTCTCCATATTTTCAACTGCATTTTTCCCTAGGGACAAGGTTTCATTTCAACTGTTGAAAAATTTAATTTCATATTCGCTTATGCCTCACCTTATGAAAAACTCTCCCGCTCATATTTCTTGGCAAACTTTATGAAAAAGGTTTATCTTACTGTTGTTCTCCACCAACTGACGCAATTTTCTTTAATATCACTCCAACCTGATCTTCGTCCATTACTTTTTTTTATTGTTTATATACCGGCAAGTGGCGCCACGTGTTGACTAACAACTCAATCAACCAGATCTGGCAAAATCAAAGAAAAGAAAATTTAAAAAATTTATTTCACTCACATGTGAAATAAAATTACAATTTAACAGTTTCTCTCATTTTCCTAATGAGTAAATAAAAGTTTATTTTTATTTCAAAAATTGATTTTTATGTTTTAAAGTGAAATTTAATGAGTTTTTTTTTTTTTATATATACATACCGTACATCCCGGGGACATTAATCCCCCGCTACTGGTTAATTTCAGAGTTGTTTATCGATGCAAAATAAACTTCACTCGACTTCAATAGCTGAACAAACAATAGAAGTCAAATAAACACTCTTGTTAAGGCTTAAAAATTACATATAAAAATCGCAAAGACGATGGATGTTTTATATATTGATCAATGGAGATTGATACCTGCAGGAATTCTCATTGATGTTAGTTTTGTCTATTTTTCTTTGTACGATCCCAACCATTTTTGATGGTAGCCTAAAGACACAAACGAAGAATGAAAACACATCATTAAAAATTGACGTATCGGACCATAAAATTTTTCTTCTTCTTTTGGTGAAATTTTTGTATAAAGTTAAACATCGTCGATTCGATACCACCAGAGTGCGCCTGGATTTTGGTAATTTGCGTTTGCAATTTCGGAAATTGCAAAGTTGCTTCTTTTAGCATCTGGTTGAAAATGCGGTTAGAAAAGCAATTAATCTGGACACGTGTTTTCAGACTTCATTAATATTCCGTTCTGTTTATTATAACCTGTGAATTATGATTGCCAACACGACTTTAAATCATTTTTAATAAAATAATAAAAAAATGCGCAGAAATAAAAATAATTAGTCGAATTTAATAAAATATGCGCATGAAAAATCAAAAAATGAGTGCATTTACATTAGAGACCCCCTTTTTCCTCTCATACTATATTTGTCCAAGTTGAAATTTTAATGCCTGTTGAAAATTTATTTGCAAAATGTTTAAAAATTGATCAAATGCGCTTTGAAGTCTAGCCCATGTATAATCTAATGTCATATTTTTAAAAAAAAAACTCGAAAATTATATTTAATTCAATGACAAGCCTGATTTTTTCATATAAAATGGGATTTTTATATAAGAAGCAATAAAAATAGTCACTTAATTTATGGATCCGACAGATTGAAAGACAATTCTATCACATTCCCACAGCTATTCGTCACGCTGTGCGATTCCTTATTTTAAGAGGAGAACAAGATAAACTCTTTGGGATTATAGAAAAAGGGGAGAAAAAGCTTGTTTTTCAAATTTATAGATTCACTTTAGGTAGGGAGAAAAAAAAATCAAAAATGTAGAAAATATAAAAACAAAAAACGTGTTTTATGATATTTCCATCGCTGAAAAATGAGATTGAATTTCTCTTAAGTTTTCTCTTATGTGAAATGAAGCAGAAATGATTGATTCAAGTCCATTGACTCGTCCATAATTGATGTTAATCACCAAAGTGTAACGAGGGATAATTGAAACTACTGGCATTGCAGTGGAAAAAGTATGTATATTTATTCTGATTTATTACTATATAGACATTTTATATATTATTTCGATGCAACGTATGAATAAAATCGAGACATACAAAAGATTTTTTTTTTTTTATATAATAAAAAAAAAAAAATTCTTAAAAGGACTTTTTTTTTAATAAGGTCCGTCGTCTCCCTTGATGGATTGGAGTTCTTTGGCATCGTATTCGCTTTTCTTTTCATTCTTGTTATCTGATAGCATTTCAATCTGGTTTCTTTCGACATGTTGTGCCAACGTGACCTCCGTACGAAATCGAATTCCCGGCAATTTGAATCAGTTTGTGAAATATCGCCCACGGATCAATACGAGAGTACACTTTAGGTTGGATAAGTGAATCTGGAAAGAGAGAAAAGGAGAGAGAGAGAGGGAAAAAAAAGGCATTTTCTGTTTGTTGTCTGGGGAGAATGAAGTATCTATCTTTTGCTTCGTGCTCCCCCTACCGGCTCCCAACTCATGACTGCGTGAATAATGTAAAAATGCTCTCGTGTTTCCCTCCTAAACTTGTTTCACATAACGTTAACAGGGGGATATAAATAAATGGTCAAAGTGGTACTGATTTTTATCAGGGATATAAAGAATTAAGATAACAAATTGCACGTGACACTATTAATTACCGTAATAAAAATGCCAGTGATGAATTTTCAAAAAAAAAAAAAAAATGTGTGTTTGTGTCCCGAATGTAAACAAAAAGAGGAAAAATGTAAACAAGGAAATTGGTGGTACCCTCAGTCATGAGGTTACGTAAACAGGGTCAGTTTACACTAGAAAACCGCAGAAATTCGAGTTGACTGTCTTACTGTGAAGTAACTCCAATTGCTCGGTCAGTAAACTGTGACTCCCTCGCATAAATCTCACACACCGAGGGTAAGAAATTACCTTCGTACATACATAAATTGTATCCCACTTAGGGTGTTTCGAGTCTGCGCAGTCATCGCGTGCCATTCGACGTGGTAACGCTGGTAACCGACACTCCACGTATCCAGGAAATATGAAAATTTGCGTGCAGAGGCATCCGATAACCTCAAAAACATGAATAAAAACAATCGACAACTCTCTACACAAACAAAACAAGAAAAATAAACGTTGCATAAAAAGGCAGCGTGGATAATACGAGGCGTATTTTCATTACGACTTCGTCCCGGGTCGTCATGCATAAAACCACTTTGTACAGACACGACATAGAAGGAAAAAATTACAGTTTCCGCATATTTCTCCACCGAGCCGAAACAGACAAAGTGATCCCCGTGACGAATTTCAATGATCACTGCTCTCTGTGGGGGGTAACACGCATTTATCCATCACCGGGGCAGCTTCTCTGCACCTCTTTCACGCCCAGTCGTGAAACAAACTGGTCTAGAAACAAAACTGATTACATCATTTTTAAGCTTTATTAAAAAACTCACCCTTCACTTTATTTTTTTCTCCTTCATCAAAATTTAAAAAAAAAAAACAAAAAACAATGGCGTTCTTGCTTAA
>JAQFZO010002696.1:0-11479 GCA_034695885.1 Geophilus flavus | reverse complement strand
AAACATCAAAAGCATTCTATTTTTAAGGGATTTTGGGCTTTAATAATGATTCAAAATGGGGTTGGATTTTGGCTCAAGATTTACAAGATTTTTGAAGATTTGTAAGATTTATTGGGATTTCTAACGATTTGTTAGGATTTCTTAAGATTTGTGGGATTTATTGAGATTTTAAATGATTTTTAGGATTTTAAAAGATTTTCAGGGATTTTTGGAGGATGTCGACGAGATTTTCGAGAATGTCGGTCCCCCCGACCCATTTGCGCTGGGCCTTTATGCCATACTGTAGGCGTATAAAATTTGGACACACGTTGTTACTGAATTAAGTATGTAATGATTTTTTTAGTCACTTAGAAAGTTTTGGGAAATTGAAATTAATGTTATGAAAATGTAATATTTAATTCGATATTTATTTATTTAGCTCAAAGATGCTTTCGTGAAAGCTCCATCTAAAAGTCTGCTCTGTCAATATAGCAAAACCCACCACATTTGTTGACTTTTCAGGGTATTTAGATACAAAATCAACAATTTTATGGGCATGAAACTTTAATGTAAACATTATTTGAAACTCGTGGTTCGCGCAAAGTTAAAGGGTTGTGTTTCCAACAGTCTGCAGTGCGGATTTATTTCTGTTTTGCTGAAATGTCTAAAGCGAAAGTGCTTTTTCTACTGGCTAAGGGAGTAAATATTTCAATGAGTTGAGAAACAATATGTTTTTGTATTTCATGTTGTGTTGTTCCCTGAATGGATGCTGCTTTTTTTTGATGTTTACCATCACTAAGTGAAAGCACTTAGTGAGTTTGGAGGAAGAGGTTTTTGCTTTGAAATTTTCTATTGGAAAAAGTTATGTCACTATATTCACATTACAGTCAATTTGCATAATGTAAATTGCATTAGGATGATAAAATATTCACGAAGTTTTGCAGAGAAGAAATGTGACTGTCTTTGCTTTCGGCTAATGCTGGTTTGGTGAACAAATAGTGGCTGCACTAGAGAAAAGTTTTTAAAAAGTTTTAAAAGTGTTTTAATAAGTTTAAAGTTCTTTTTGTTACTTTGGTTAGTTCCACTTCCAGGCTTATGATTCTGTTAAGGTAAAAAAATGTTGAAATTAATTCATAATTTCTTTGACATAATTCACAAACAGCTGTGGGTGTTTTGACCGTGCGAAGGTATATCAGAGTAATTAGTTTTTTAATTGAAAGTTGGAATGATGGTTTGAAAGGATTTAGTTCTATTTTAGTAGATTTATTGAATTTTAATTTTTTGCTTGGATGTTTTAATGCTTCATATAATTATACACCAGCACGATTTTATGGAAAAATGTTATTTTATGTCAAGATGATGGTAAATATTTATGATGTATACATTGTATACTGTAGATAGAAAACATAATAAGGTTATGCTTACACTAAACTCTTAAGATAATAGCCTGTTTGCGGCAGATCAAACAACGTTATAGTTTTGCGTTAAAAATAGTGAACTAACATTTATAACTGCCCTTTTAATTTGTGCTTGCGGTGTTTGAAACGTTAACAGTATTATGTTGTAATTAAAAGCAGACCAGTGTGGCAGTGGACAACTGCAGTGACAGAACAAATCCTAATGATACGATTTCATGTCGTTTTACCTTGCAACATGCAACTATCTTGTGTTTCTAGTGAAATGATTAATTGGTCAATTATCTATCAAATGAAGTGATTTTTACGATGATTTTTGGATAGAAGCTGAGATTTTATAGTTGTTACTGTCGAGGTGTAGAAATGTGATCGGCGCCATGTTGCTGTTGCCATATTGTTCTATTGTTTGATTGGCTCCTTTATATATACAGAGTTCTCCCTCACTTTAGTGACATACAATTATCCTGGGAAACATGTCACTAAAGTGAGGTAGTCAGTAGGTGAGTCAGTACAGTCTGTAATTCTGTATTAGTATGTTTTAGAAGTTGCCACGGGATCACGCTTGCACTTCAAAATGGCTACCAGCAGTATAAGTAAAGAGTAAGAAAATCAATTGAAGAAAATTAGGAAATTATTAAATTTGTAGTGGAAGGGAATAATATGCACAGTGCTACAACCGAAAAATTTGGGATTTGGGATTTTTTTTATCAAAAAAAATGATGTATTCAAACAACAAACCAAAGCCATCTGAGTAATTCTAAGATTTTGATTTAAATTTTTCTCACTTTACTGGCTTTAATTCTAATACTGACATGGAATTAAAAGTCAGTAAAGAGAGAAAAATGTCACTAACTGCATTCAAAAACTAAAACAAATTTGTATTGTGTGTTTTAGGCGTCACTTATTATTCTCATAAATTCTCAGTTTAATGAGAGTAAGTGACGTCTAAAACACAATACACAACTAAAACACGAATTTGTTTTAGTTTTTGAATGCAGTTACTATTTCGACTTGAAACATGTCACTATTCAGTAGTGACTCCCGGTCATTATTTCTGTGGGAGTTATAATTGTCCAGCAAAATATGTCACTAAAGTGACGATGTCACTAGTGAGGTGTCACTACAGTGAGGGAGGACTCTGTATATATATCAAACAAATTTGAGGACACCATTAGATTCAGCACTCCCAATTTTCCTATATATGGCCCTATCACTGTTATGTTGATAGCTAATACTGGTTTTGAAATAATTCAGGGAACCTGACTTTGCCTTCTAGATACCCAGCAGCTACTACGTATAAGGCCATAAAACCCCCAAAAATAAGAAAGAACTAATAACAATCTTTATAAAACTTGTTTCATATGCTGCTATCCAAATTTAATCATAATCAAAAGCCTTTAATGCGATTCAGGAAAAACCCAGTAAAATCCAAGTGTTGTAGTAAGTAAGAAGTCGTAGGAGCAATGTATTAAGTTTTAGCATGCACATTAGCTGCTATGGCCGACCGGAATTGCCCTGATTCTTACCAGTAGGACCAAGACTAAGGTATTAATTGGGCGTAAGATGTGGGCAATGATATGCAATGCATTCTAGCTTTTATTCAAATGTGACGAATTTAGTCGTGCATTACATGGATACAACGGTTTTATAAACTGGTCTTTTAAGATGACATTTAGGACATTACTTTTCAGCTTTATTGTTATATGAGGAACCATTTTCATTTTCGGTGAAAACCACTAATTCTTATGAACAAATGATGCCAAAAGTCATAATATGCCCTAAGTACTCATAAAATTCTGGCTATGTCTTTTCCGTTTTCCACGCTTCTTGTAGAGTGGCATTCAGTGCTGGAATCCGCCTACATCTATTCAGAGGATCTAGCAATCAAGTCAACTGGTGGTGATGACATAATAATCAGTGACTGTAGATGGAGTACAGTGGGTTCCTGATAATTAGGTCACTTCTTAATCTGATCAATCATTTATTTGAGTCAAATCTCGAATCATCAAAATACCTTTACAGGTGGAACAAAAGTCTGGACCTGGCAAAATAATTTCTAAATGGTTAAAGATAAACAAAATCTGTTTTGATTCAGCTAGGCTGATCCAACGATTCACTCAAATGTGACCTTTGACCTCGATTTCGAGTTCAAAAATTTTCTATAGGGCTTGATTAACTATGATATTTTAATCGATTAATCGAAAGGAAATCGAGTTTTCATTGGTTGACAAAATTGTTTTGATTGGTCGAGATAATTGATTTGATTGGCCAAAAAAGTTGTATTTTAATAGGTTTCGATTTTTACTTTTATACTTTTTAATTTTTCTATCTTTTAATCCATTAAAGATGGAGATAAATTTTCAATTGGAGAGACTAGAAGACCCTCTGATTATTTGGTCAGGTCCAGACTTTAGTCAAATCTGTTAAATCCCGACACCATTGGGCCCACCAAAAGCCGTCTGGATTTCACAGTTGTCCTCACATGACATCTGTTTTTCCTTTGTTTTTAAAAATGGGTCTTAAATTTCGCCCAACTTCTGTCTGGTCTTCACAGCTGTCCAGATTTCACAGCGCTGACCGTATTTTAAACTTATTTGCATAATCGGGTCAACCACTTAGGGCCAAAATGTTTTCGTTCCAATTGCATGGTCTTATTTTTACACCATTTTACCATAGTTTAAATAATTGACCCTCATTACAATAACAAAAAAATCAGACTTGACTCAGATTTTGGCCAGCAAACAAGTAAATTTCCAAGAACACGTCACAGATTTATTCCTATTAACCAGAATCAACATCATTTTGAGACGGAATTAATTCACGAGTTTCCATTCCAACAACTGAAACTTCCAACATCGACGAGGCAACCTCCATCGCTCGGCAATGCCAATTGGCAAAGGTGTTTGAAGTATTCACGCATGTTTAGACAGTAAAATTTCGGTCCTTCCTCAATTCGTGCGTGTTCTATCGATGTGGATGGCGCCGTTTTAAAAATAGGTGAAGGGAGGAAGGGAGGGAAGGGGAAACACTCGAACGGACTTTAATAAGGACGTCATAACGAGTCGATGGCCACGTGAACCTTAATAATCGAGTCGGTGCGGCGTGGGCAGGAAGTATGGGGTGGCGAGTCTTTTACAGAGGTTTTGGCTTTGGTGTTGGAAATGGCTTGCATGCGCACAACACGTTTCAAATTCAGATTTCGCTTTTATTCCGGGGGAGCGACGATTGAACTCTTTTGCCAATGATGTCCCGGGTGCTTACCGCGTTGCATTTGCATGGAAATGGACCTCCGTAGGCCGCAAGAGCGGCTTTTATTGATTCGACAGCCGCCCATACCCCTCCCTGGGAATGGACGAGACGAGACCCTCGTTGATTGTCTTCTCCTTCTTTCCCCACATCCCCCACCAACCAATACCCTTCCCCTTTCTCCCCCAACACAGTCCCCCTTCTCCTCGTTTCATCTCTCTCTCTCTCGTTCTCTCCATTCCTACCTCTCTCGCTCGCTCGCTTGGCGGTGGCCGTGCCGAGATAATTTGTGCCTCCACTCCCTCCTCTCTTTTTCCCTCTTGGATGGCGGCTGTCAGACGAGAACCCCGGCCATCCACACGCCCATGAAATGAATGGCACACTCACCACTAGGGCTCCCTCGACATTTGGAGTCGGAAGCCCCAATGGCGATGGACATTTTGATAATACAAAGAAATATTTGTTGCCCATACAATTATGTGAGTGGCAAGTGGTAAAAAAAAATGGTTCGGGCGCCGAGTACACGTGGAATTATGATGGCTGATGTGACGGCGCATTTTTATTCGGGTGCATAAAATGCGAGTGGATAGGAGTTGAAGTATATTCATAATTTTACGAGCGAAAACGAAACTCATGCCAAGTTAGATTCGATGTAGTAAGAGCCGACTGCATTTCTGTCTGCAAAATGTGATTATATTTGGATCCTGTGGTAGTAAAAATATTTAGGGATGATTCAGTATTTTTTTTTCTTCTTTTTCTCTTATGCTTTGCTGGGTTTTATTTTTTATTTTATGTTATTACAACCTTTTATTTTTACTTTGCTACGTGTTGGAGGTGTGAAGATTGAAACTGTTAAAAGGATTTTTCTTTTAAAAGATGTGTTGTCATGGTAAATACTTGCTTTATTACTCATTTTTATTTTTCATTAATGATGCATTGTGGGATGCAGGAACAGGTGGATGTATGTGGGTGAAAGCACTGAGGAAATAAAGTTTTTGTTTGTTTGTTTGATGTGGTGTGTAATAAGGTGAATTTGGTAATTAACTGATCATTTATGTATGAAATTCTGTGTAGCTTTAGTTTTTTTGTTGGATCTGCCAGTCGGTTTAAGATGGTGACTGTTGATGCAAGGAATGACACTAAACCTTACTATGACCGAAATTGATTTTCGCTTCTCCCTTTTAAGCTGATAAAGCTTAAAAGCACGAGCTGAAATGACTGCGAGTTTGTGCACATGCATTTTTCTTACGTTGTACAAGTATTGGATGGTGTAGACTGTAGAGAGTGACGATCGAAAAGACATTGTTACAGTGGAACCTGCTTACAACGTCATTTTTGGCACCGGGAGAAAAGTGACGATGTATGCTGATAGATGTTATAACCAGGTATTATTTCAGAAGGGATTCAGGAAAATAAAAAATGACGTTATAAGCGGGTTGACGTTATAACCGAGGGCGTTATAAGTGGGGTCTATTGTAGTCTGTGGTCTGTTGATACATATCTATATTCTGTCCCTTCCGATTATTCAAACTAACATTAATGTAGGTTGGTCCTACTGGTCCTACTAATAATTACGTAGGATTAAATAACTGAAGCCAATTGTTCTGGAATATCATTTGCTATCAGCCAGTGCCATAATGATACTCGCGCTGAAGAAATTGCTACTGTTCCATAGATTATTCATAACAAGATTGAGAAAATGCAGTGTAATAGGTTTAACAACATTTCTCAGAAATGTCAGTCTTTAATAATGTTAGCATTAACGTTATTTATGTTCACAATAATTTATCGTCTTGTCCAGTGCAAATCAGTTTATATGTACAGCAAAGACTTACTGTAGAAAGCTTCCTGTGTATGCTGTCTATTCATTCACTAACTACACATCTTAAAACCATTCACATACTTTCGATTTGTGACATCATTGCGATTCCTGCCGATGAGAAGTGTCTTCATCCTTTGTCTTACTCGGTCTTATGTAATTGATTGATTGATTGAAGGGAAGGGTGTTTGCTAGGTGGGTTTCTCTGTTACTCCAAGTCAATTGTAGAAGCTGTGAATGTTGTTATAAGTTAAGGTGTCTGTTCTTAGTAAGGGGTACTAGTGGTGCTGAAGTACTCTTACTATCGCGTGTAAGCTACTGTACACCTATGGCTATAAAAATCTTCCCTTCACTCAGTGCTGTCCACACTACAAATGCGTAGTTCCAAATACTATCACTAGACTATTGGGCCAGGCTAATATTAGAAGGGGATTGACTCAACTCAGAATAACAAAATAAATGACATAAGATCTCATTTGCATAAGTCTTATCTTTTGTTGAAATCAACACCCTTCAAATATTAGCCTGGTCCAATAGCCTAGTGACAGTATTTGAAACTAGGCACTTGCAGTGTGGACAGCACTGAGTGACCATAGGTGCATGCATTCAATGTCTTCTATTTTTAATAAATAAATTTATTACAATTTATGAAGTTCATAAATAATATTAAACTGTCAACAGCTTCGTTGTCATTTTGGTTTGCTCACATTTCCGCGAGCTGTTGTTACAAGTGCTTAAATATGGTTACAGAACCACACTAACTATACACTTACAAACCGCCATTTTGTGTTGTTGTGCAAACACAGCAAAAACAGATCCATAAGTGAGTCTTTCCTGGTTTACAGAAGCCTGTTTATGTCATTTGTTTTAGCCCTGTTTGTACTACTTCCGGGTTTTATGAGAGTCACATAACGGGTATAAACAGAAGACATCGAACGCGCCTACTCGCACAACAATCTCTTCCTAAATCTACAATCAACAAAATCAGGGTAAATGCATTGTTCAGCAAATCAAATTTAAATTCAGGTGAAATTTCAATTTTCTATTAAAACAAATTGAAAATAACCCAACCAAAAACCCCAACGAGAACAAAATAGCATGTCGCTTACACAATCCAGGATGTTTGGCTTATGCAAATCACATCTGGCCACACATAAACACCAGGATAAACAATTTTAAGCCTCACTGACAAAGATAATGGACACCATCCAAATTATAACAGTCATAAGAGGTAATAATCAATCATTTTCCCTCCATGTGTAAACAAAGTGAGTCATGTGAGTCATGACGTTTTCCTGCTGTCATGCAAACTTCAATCTCTTGATTATTTTATCAATGCAAGTGGTCATTTTCAAACATGATTAGAAGGACGTAATTATTATGGGAATGGGGAAGCTGAAATTTAATTTCCATCTGTGTATCGCGCGCATTTTTCTCGTCAATTAAAGGCACACACTTTCATTGTGATATTAAAATTAGCGTAATATCTGTTTGGTTGGTCAACGGTTATGAACCGTGGCCTGAATTTGAGATCACAGGGCATTAGTGGTCACATGTCAAGATAAGAGAGCGGCAAACCACAAGAAATGGTACCCCGTCATGAAATTGTTGTCGAACGAAACACCAAATGTTTGCAAATAAAGTCGCCGATAACGTGAAAGAAGCCCGGGGAAAGAAAAATCAGAGCCAAAATGAATCGGACAAAAGAGATTGATAGAGGATATGAATGAGAAATTAAAAAAAGGAAAAAAATTAAGTTGATAAAATTTATGAAATTTATGTAATAAAAAATTGAAAAAGATAAATTTTAATAAATTTTTTTATTTTATTTTTATAAATTTATAACTGAGAGATATTATGGGATCTCCGGGACGGGGGAAAAATGAAATTCTGCCATCTCTCCTTTTCTTAAAATGGACGTCAGCCTTATCAGTGAACAACAGCTGCAGTAGTTGTAAAATGTGTGTGGAGGAGAGTGAAATCCAGTGAAATAACATGGGATCATTGCTCAAGTGTTTAGTATTCTTTTTTTTTTACCTATTTTTTCTACAAAAAGAAAAATATAAAAAGATAAAAAAAAATTTACGTACTAATTAAAACTTAAAAGAAATGTTGGTAATGAAATTAATTAAACATAAAGTCACAATTTACGTGTAGTTTCACAATTTTGTCTCTTTTTCACCACAAGTCGGCTTCCCTGCGTGTGTGCTGAGTATAACACGAGAGTTTTAAAGGCGGTGCTTTTATATATAAATTTTTTTTTGTGTTTTTTATCCTTTTTTAAAAAAATAAAAAATTAAAAAAAAAATGGTGACGAGTTACCACATGAGTACTTTTTGTGTGCCCACTTTGAAAGTTGACAGTTGAGAAGCGTAGCTGCTGTTACAAGTCGAAAAGAAAGAAGGGAGTTTGAATGGAAATGGACAGTGACCATGCTAGTCCATCGTAGTGCGGGGTGGATGTCGAGACTTCTCTGGGGACGTGATTCCCTTGACAGCGAGGCAAGGAAGGCGAGTGAAGCGACTCTTTCTTTAGTCGTTGACGGCCTGAGCCGGTCGGGCTTGGTATACGTACAGTTTGGTGGACAGGTCTGGAAATCCCGCGGTTTTGTCTCGCTAGAAAAGGCGCGCGAATCAATACGCACTCGCTTATCAGATGGCAAATGTTTGCCGCGAAATAAAGCTCGTCGTGCGCAAAATCTGCTCGCAGGTGTGGGGTGGTGTGGGCCGCACGCGCTCCCCTCTTTGTGTGAGGCGTTGGCGTGTCGAGTGCGAGCGTTTATGCCGAGTGGAGGGGGCCCAGCGCGTGACGTGGTGGATGCCGGCAGCCAATCAATCTCATATGTAAATTTTTAGGCCTATGCAAAGAGTGGGGAGAGCCCGAGCTAGTCGGGTTTTGTTGTACGAGAGCGAGGTAGGTGCCCCAGCCGGCAGCTAGTGAGCAAAGCACGCCTGCGCGCTCGGTTCAATATGGCTGCCTTGCACAACGGCATGGTGGAGCAGACGGCCCAGATGTGCGGGACCCCCAACATAAACCCCGGTATGCCGGCAAAAGAGCACGACGCCATTAAGCTGTTCATCGGTCAAATCCCGCGTAATTTGGACGAATCGGATCTGAAGCCCATGTTCGAAGAATTTGGTAGAATATACGAGCTGACTGTGCTCAAAGACAAATTCACGGGCACGCATAAAGGTACGGCGCTTCCATTCATCCTCCCTCTCTCTCTCTCTACTCTGTGTGTGTCTCTCTCTCGCTCGCATCGATCTGGCTCTGGCCGCCACACAAAGACCTTCTCTCCCCCATCAAAACGAAACTGCAGCCATCAGTTTTTTTCACCATTTTTCCCCCTCTCCGACACAAAATTCTCGAAATAAAAATTTCAAGAATGAAAAAAGGAAAAAAAAAACGAATTAAAAAAAAATTTACCCCGAAAATGCTCACGAAATGCACGGATTCGGCTCGCCCGCATACTCTCTACTCGCCCATGTTTCTCGCTCTGTCTCCCCCTCGCCCGTGAAATACGCACCCGATGGCACATGGCTTTGTTTCGGCAGCAGCCATTGCTTTGCCAGTGGCAGCCCGTGAAGCGTGTGTTGGTTTTTCTCCCCTCAGTAAACTGGGCCGGCAAGCTGCGCATGGTGATTATGTAGTGAGGGCGAGTGGCGTCTTCGCCATGTCTGCAGTCTTGCTCATCACCATGGTTGTCTGTACTGCGATCCAGACGGCGCAGCGTAACCCCAGGGTCACGCGCACACGCCGTACTGTGCAGCTGCCGAACCGCCGGTGCCGCGAGTGTTGAAACGTAGCAGTCGGTGAAGAAGGTGGGCGAGGAAAGTTGCGGAGCTCGCGCGTCTTAAAAGCCCTCCCCGTGACTCGAAAAAAATTGGGTATTTGAAAAGTGAGAAAAACGCTTGGCTGCTCCATTCGTGGATTATATTCGACTACTGATAAAAGGAAAATTCGCGAGCTCGATTTTGACCAGGTATATAATAATGCATTTTGGGAACAAAAAAAATTTATTATTTTTTTTTAAAAAAAAAGAAATAATAATTACAATAAGCAAAATGAAAAAAAATATATTTAAAAAAAATTTTTTTTTTTGGCAAATTGAAAAGCGTTAATCGGGTTTGTTTAATCAACCCGCCATTTATTTAATGGAGTGAATTTGAATGTAAGAAGTTGTCAACCCCCGTTTGATAAAAAGGAGGTTTAGAAACGTTTATTGCCAAGAAGGGCTCTCCCAACTCGCTCTTCCGCCTCGAGTTTGGAGGCTGAGCGCATCGCTGATTTTCATGTCAGTTCATTTTCCTTTTGCTCTTTGGCACATTTTGAAGGGGCGGCGAAGGCAGCGCTGCACCCAGGCGAATCAATGCGGCCAACACGGCAGCGAGCGCGGCGAGTATGAGAGCGCCTGTGTCGTCAGGGCTCGCACATTGATTGTGGCAGTTGACGGAGATGCACGCAGGGCCGTTCGCAGACACCGACCTGCATTCTCTTCATTTTCCAGGCTGTGCCTTCCTCACATACTGTGCTCGGGACAGCGCCCTCAAGGCCCAGAACGCACTACACGAGCAGAAAACGCTGCCTGGGGTGAGTACAAACTTGATTCATTCGGGGGAAAAGCCGGTAACGGCATGAGCCGGTATCGGCGTAGGACTAGAAACGGCGCGCGCTTGCCGGTTCGGCTCCACCATGCCGTGACCCACGACCGTGAATGCGCGCTGCATCGCAAGTGCGGTCACGGTCAGCGTGCTTTTTATTACGTTTTTTTTTCTCCCTCTCCTCTATCCATCTACGTTCTTTACGTGGGAATTTTTGTCATTTAGTTATAGTAATTATTTCAGTCTATGACGATTATGTGAAGAGGGGGTTGTCGAAACGATCTCGAACAGCTGATTGTGAGTCACGCTCGAATTTAGCTGGGGTTTCCCTCGTCTATCTACACTTAAAATATATAGGGGTGGAAGGAATGGGATTTGTAGAGATAATTTCACGGGTTAGGAGTTTTAATTTTTAATTT
>JAQFZO010002695.1:0-11490 GCA_034695885.1 Geophilus flavus | reverse complement strand
CAATTAAACCTCTAGGTACAAATTCAAACCTTTTGTCCACCTTAAATTTACAAAGGTTAAATTTTATACCTTTAAATACCAGATTCACCTTTTTTAACCCTTATTCAATAAAGGTGTAACACAGGACATTTTAAGAAAGGTAGAGGATCCAATTGACCTTTTTCATCTACAATCCCATTGGCTACTGGGATTTCAAAGATGGACGCCAATGAGGGGATAAACACAATGTAACCATGATTAATACTGTTGTATTTAACAGTACCAGGCAAAATATGGAGACAATACGGTTAGTTTGGTCTTTGTTAAGCATGTGTGTCGTCCGGGCGACCAAATCTGTTTTCACGATCAGTTTAAGGTGGTTTTCCGATTGTGAATATGCCGGTTCTTGACTTCCCTGTTAGATTTCGGACTCAAGCCATCATTTTCCAACTATTTCATGGTTGAAATCGTGTTTAACAACCTCAAATTGACTAAAACAAGTGGTTTTTCATTTTTGCAAGTGTCAATTGCATGTGCTGTTGCTCATTTTCTATCCAGAATTTATCCCCTCTTTGGCCGCCATGTTGTTATGTTATTCAGTGGGCGGAGCTTAATGAAAAAGGACAATTAAACCTCTAGGTACAAATTCAAACCTTTTGTCCACCTTAAATTTACAAAGGTTAAATTTTATACCTTTAAATACCAGATTCACCTTTTTTAACCCTTTTCACACCTTAGTGTACCTTTACTTCTAAGAGTGTACCGGTAAGGAGTTATTTACTATACACTTCACGAGTGTATCTTTTTACTGTAAAATGACAAACTAAACAAACTTACTCTTTGAGATAGAAGTTTTTTAAAATAAGTTTTAAAACACTTCTATCTGAAGGGATAAATTTGTGTTATTAGAAGTTTTTTAAAACAATTCTATCTCAAGAAATTAATTTGTTTAGTTTGTGATTATAGTTAGGATACCGTACACTTGTGAGGTGTACTTATAGTGAATAACTCCTTATGGTTGTTCACCAACATTAAGGAGTTTATATTTTACAAATTTGGAGTTAGCTACAGGACTCACCGAAATACTCCCATATTGGAGTGAAATGCCTAGTTTTTTTTTTTGAATGTATAGGTGAAATACTACTTTACAAGTGCCACTTTCAGTTCATTCGATGCACAACCAAAATGGCTACTTTATTGTTTGTCGCTATCGCTAGATGACAAGATTTCTTCCCTGGTGGTAAACACTAATATTATAGCAAAACAATCTTTTATGGAGGAAAAGGTTTTTGACTTGTGCCCGAAGTTGTGTACTGAATGAGTAGTAAATAAGGATAACTATAGAGGGTGGTAAGAGATTTCTGCTGAGTATAAAAAAGTTTGTTATAGTTGATTTTTTTTTTAATTTTTTAATTTTTTATGAAAAATAATTGGTGGTTTCGACGCGGATCGAAAGCGAGTGCCCGAGGACACGTTGGCCATCGGTTAATTTTATTAAGCAGCAATGCCATTGTGCAATTTTAATGCTTGCCAAAGTACTTGGAGCATCCTGTGGACAAATGTGGTTATTGTCGGATCCAATACATTATTTTTTTTTTCCTTTCATCCTCCAAGGATTAATAAACTTAATTAGTTCGTCGTGAGAGTTTCTTAAGTCACCAAAACCACTCATGGGAAAAGCCGACCAAGATTGGTAAGAAAATCATAAATAAATACTGATGTTTTAAAGTAATTTGAAAGAAAAAAGTCCAAATGTCTTTTACAAATTACAAAAATTTCTGAAAGTTTGTTTTGATTTTTTTTTTCATACCGATACATCCAAAATTCCCAATTGTACGATTCATTAGAAAAATTATTTTAGGCTTTTGCGCACTGATAAAATGTGTCAAATGTCACATGCAATTGCAGACGGGTCGTTTGCACTGATGGGAAATAATGAAAAAAAAACATTGGAGGAAGTTTCGTTCCATTTTTTAACCGAAATTGATTAAAGGATGTGTCAAAGTTGACAGTCTGTAGCTGTGGAAACGAACAAGAATTGCCTACAATTGCGATTGTTAAACGAATGTCGTGTGAGAGGGAACAAAAGGGGGAAAGAAATGCTGCATTAGCAAGAAAGTTAAATGGTGGGGTTGTAAAAACAAAAGAAGTGCGTGCAGGATAATTGTTATTGCAAATTGGAAGTCGCAAACTTTTATACCATTCGATGGTTTGAGTCAACATACAGTATACCTAGTAATTTGTTAGAAAATCGATACCAAACTTCTGGCATCTTATTACGAGTCGAAGGTTCGCAAAAGAGAAAGAAAACCCGACGGAAAAGTCGTCTATCGAATGGTCAAAATACTCTAAAAGCAATTAATTAATTTCAACCGTGATGTTTGCAAACTGCCGATGCAATCAAATTAGAACCGCTCGCTAACGTGGCCGTGAATGCAAATTTATTGAAAACAGACGTCTGCTAGTTTGCATAATGGTCGAGTGGCAAGTGCAAAATTTGTTCGATTGAGCCAAAATAGAATAGAATATAATTGTGTTTTACCTAAGATTTTAAAATTGTAATTGATTTGTACCGTATCGAATTTGGTGGGCAACAACGTAGGAAAGCATTAGGAGACCAAAATTAAAATTTGACGGACATAGTACTCACAGAACTTGTGCAACAACATACCGTACGGTACGTAATACATTTGAATACTGTTTGTAATATAAAATTTACTTTTCTGGTTTTATACTTTTTGTACAGAATCTGTATAATGGTTTAATAATTATTAAATAGGGACAACCATTTGCACATCTAAAGGAATGTCGAACCTTTAGAGATGCAAATGGTTGTCCCTATTTATAAATGTATGTCAATTTCTGGATGTTATCATGAACTACCTACATACAGTACCGTACATTAAAACTCTCGGTTGTCTCTCGTTCAACTTAACTGTTTTTATAAAATAAACCCGTTCGCAAACTATGACGAATCAATTGCATGCACATCCGAGGAAAATTACTTTATTTACATAGTTTCAACCAGTCGTACCTTGCAAATTCGATTTGCAAGCAAAGTAGGTATACAATTATACCTTTCCCGGGCTAACTGAGCCCAAAGATCTCCTGTCAGTTAATGACAATGCAAATTTTAAAAGAATCCCCCATGCCACATTAGACTGAGCAAACCGACTAGACAACAAGCTGCCGAATCGAACACGCCACATAGCACATACCATAATTAAATGAGGTGTTTCTTTACTTTACAGGTTTCTGCCAAGTCGTGCTTGGATTCCCAAGTTTGTTTGTTTTATAGATTTACAGTAACACGTGGCGGTGGCGGTCTCGGTGGCGGTGTTTGAAAATCCAGCGGTTTTTTATAAAATCGAATTATTTCTAAAGATCACATATGTAAGCTTACGTTGCTTGGAATTTACTTTTTGGTGGTTTTTAGGTATTACCTATCTAACTAAAATTTCCCCCGTTACTACTGCCGTCGAAGCATGATGTATCCTCGCTCCATTGCCCGACTACAGTCTTTTGACAGCTTGTAAGTTTCCCTTCTCACCTTTCAAACGACAGCAGCTCTGAGACTTCGATGGGGTTTGGGATCGAGGTTTTTCTTTTCGATTCGTGGCGTTTGTAAGAGCGACATTTTTTTATTTCTTCCAATTTTTCTTCTTCGGAATACAATAATAACACGCGCGTGGAGAAAAATGGGGGATGACCAAGTAAGCCACTTGTGAAAACTGCAACACAATATAACAGTCCCGCGATAATAATATTTTGACCAATATAACAGAGAAAGGAAGATCAAAATAAAGAAAAGTTTGAAATGGGTTTGATTGAAATGAATTTAACAAACGTGAAACGATTGAGGTTTATTTTTCTTCTATACTCAGCCAGATACCTACTCTGTACTGTTGATGTTTTCCAATAGGCTCGATTGCCAAGACGTGTGTAACCAAATAGAATTGCATAGAAACCTCAAATGCCTTTTAATCTCAACATGAAGAAAATACCTAAGATGAAACAAAGAATTAACACTTGATGGGAACCAAAGCAATAAACATTTTATTGCAACCTTGGAAAAATAAATCAAATGATAATCTCAAGTAAATATAACAACTCTGGGAAAAGTGAAACATGTGTCAGAACTACGTATTTAAATAAACCATATTATTTGTCATCGAGGACATAGGCAGATTGAAATAATCATTTTCATTTAATCATGAAAGAAAATAAAGAAAGCTTTGATCTGCTAATGTAAATGTATTAATAGCTTAAACAAACATCACGACTCCTCCGCTCGCTCTATTTACTCTTAATAAATAGCTTTATTTCTAATCTGCTGCACGAAAGGACGGAGAAAACCTCATTGCATTAATTCCAAGTAAGCAGTTTTTTAATCTGATTATTTAGATGAAACAATAATTCTTCTCGCACAAAAATATTTATTTTACTCATTCTTTCTTATGTGACTATAAAAAGTGTCACTTTAGCAAAATAAGCAGATTAAAAGCTGAACCGACTAATTTTGAATGAAGAGATTCACGTTTTTATTGCCGTGGAGAGGAGCAGAAATCTGCAAACAGATTCTATCCGACTCCCAAATGGGGTTTCCTTTTACCATCTGGCTTTCTGAGGGCAAGAAAAGAAAAATATAAGAAACTGTAAATATTACTGCACATATAGAGCTGTCTATAGATAAAGACAAATATAAAAAAATCACTAATAAGATGCATGAGAGTACGAAATTCTGAATTGAATGATGTCCAAACATCAAAAAAGAAAGAATTTTAAAAAAGTCAAAACTTGGAAGGCATGAATGAATTAAAGACTGCCACTTCACACCTTACCGTATAGCAGCCGCGTTATAGTTACCGTAGCTCATCTGCAAATTAGCTCGATACCGTAGTGAATTTTAGTTCCTTTGTATGTTAACACTAGCATAACCACCTTTAGTAGAATTCTTAAGGATGGTCTACTAAAGGTGGTTATGGCTGTAGTGACTGTTAGCTGTTCAGTACGGGTACCGTAGTTCATTTTAGCTCTTCTGTAAACGCCACTCTTTAAAATACGGTACCCAAAAACTTTGTTTGAAGCTTAATTTTATCCAGTTTGCTGGTTTGGAAAGTTGCAATTGACATGTTGGGTTCAATGTTTTTAGGTAGTACACAGCTCAGGGATTCTAAACATGTGGTCACATGAAGATATACAGAACCGAAATGGTAATAAAAAGTGTGGACCTTGCAGACTTGTCTTATCAAATTTAAACATGTTTCTTGCTCCATATGGCTCAACCAATTCCCCAGAGTGCTGGTACTAAACTTCAAGCTCCATTTTTTATTACTTTCAACTGTATTTTCCTTTGGCTTTGCACTTTAGAATCAAACTTGTTTACCTAAAAGAAAAAAAAGAAAAAAAAAACAACTTTTGTTTTCACAGCAAATTTAATAACACGCTTTTACTTTCACATTCCAAGAAACTACACACGAAAAATCAAACTCCGACTTTAAAAACATTTCATTCTAAAATCAAACACTTTTTCCATTACTGCGCATGCGCGAAAAAAATGGAGGTCCTTCTCAAAAAATGATATGGCGGTCATACATAAGGTTTTACTTTTCATTCTAGACATAAAAGAAATCACGTAACGACAAGTAATGTAAGTGAGAGTCGCCATGTTTTATTCACGAGCAGCGGCCATCTCCGCCCAATTGCGACAGCACCGGAAATAAGCAGAGATGTGGCAGCCATGGTTCCGTGTCTGCCGCCAGGGGCACCCTGCACTTTACGACGTACCCTCGAGAAGTGTGGATGACTCAGGAAGACATCCAACTCATTGTAATGGAAGCCACGCGTTTGATTTGATGTCAATTTGAAAGTGCTTACTTGACGAAATCAAAGAGAATCCTCCCACTAACAGTCCATTACAAATCGAACTAATGACGACTCCTGGTGACGGTTTTTTTTTTTTTTTTTAAATTCTCTTCGTGGATTGGGGTAGCGAAGTCGCTGCGGGGAAGTGAAATAGGAGAGGACCGAGTGCATCCTAAAATCCTCAAAGAAGGTAATGGATTTAAAATGTATTTTTGAGTCGTAAAATAAAAATGCGATGTATATATTCAGGTGAAACAAGAAAAGTCGCTCCAGTTTGTTCCCACTTCGGTGCCGCAGAATACGTCGTCATGTGACCGCCGCCATCTTGTTGTTTTGGTTAGGCACCTAAAAATAAATGACTTACGACGATTGTTTAAAGATGACAGATAATGGATTTTTTAATGTTTGCTTTTTATTATTTTAAAGGAAATTTAGACGCGTAAACTGACAAAAGTTTCATTCGTCGGTGGTGTTGATTCATACGTTATGGCCGAGGTTTAAGGAGAAAAAGTATTACGAATAAAGTAATTTTATTATGCAATATTTAAATGTAAACGAGCTCGCTTCACACACGTAGACGTTCTAGGAAATTGCAGCCAATTTTTGAAGGTTTTTTTTTTTAACGCATTTTTTTTTTTATGGAAAAGGGGCAATGTTTTTGCCGATTACGAGTTTTGTCTAAGAGAAGTTGTTGCCTTTAATATACCATTTTCAATGTTATCAGGTGTAAATAATAAGACGGTATTTTACACTTAATTACGGCTGATTAGGAAGTGGAAGTAATTAGGAAAATTACTATCTTAGAGGATGAAAAACGTAGAGTGGAAAAACCAGATCGTTTCAAAATTTAAAGTTTACTTTTTTTGGAAAATTGGAAAAGTTTTCTAACATTTCCATATCACTTTGGATCGGGTGAAATTACGAGTCTTTTAACATTAAAAATAAATAACGTTAAAATGACCTTGCTACCAACGTTAAATTCCATCTGCCAAGAGTTTGTTTCGGTTTCTTGGATGTTCAACCTGTTTATCTCTGGTAGATTTACTCTTATGAATGAATAATCGATGCTGCTGCGATGGTTGTCTAGTTGCACTTTGAATGAATTAATAACTACACATTGAAAATGTGTCTGCACTTTTTTTAATGTCTTAGAAGTGGTATAGAATTATTGGCAGGATTTTGCATGTCACATGCATTGCTGATGTGATAATACAGTACACCTATGGCCATAAAAATCTTCACTTTATCCCATGCTGCCTGCCCAAACTTCAACTGAGTAGTTCAACTTTTTGCCACTAAAGACAAAGACCATGCTATACTTTTGCAAAAAGGTCAGATTCCATTCATGCTGCTATGGTTTGTACAGGAGGTTTTTGCAGGAGATGAAAATTTGACCCCTTTGTAGAAGTATAGCATATAGTCTTTGTCTCCCTAGTGGCAAAAAGTTGAAGTATTCAGTTGTAGCTTAGGCAGCATGTGGTTTAGTGAAGATTTTATGGCCATAGGTGTACATGGCTATTTTCACGAATGCAAGCGAGAATGGCCACGACCTTTATATTTTGACCCAAATCCAAACAATATACCCACAGTATACCTACCTTTATTACGGAATTCCTGCAGCCTCTATAAGAAGAACCTCACGATTCGAAATTTAAAAAAAGTAAGAATAATGTCTCAAAAAAGAATGAGAATTCTCCCCGAAATACTCGTACTCTGGCAGTGGCTCCACCTAAAATTCCTTCCAGCTGATTTCACAATAAAGAGGTTCGACCCTAACCTTGCTGAAAATTTACCGCTTTTAATCCCGAGAACAATAATTTCAATGGTGAGAAAACCTACCTCACCCATTGTTCTACTTGACTTATTCCCACACACTTTTTTTTAACTTTTGTACATCTGGTCACTTTTAAACTCATCTTTAAATAATTAATTAAGTTCTTAAAAAAATAAAAATGTAAACACAAGTCTGCTGACCCAAGGTTACCACATGCAGGTCAAGAGCATCGGGTGTACATACTCCAGAACTTTGTAATTTGCCATATTAACCTATGGACATGAAGTTTGGTGAGTTTTTTTTTTCTTCTTCCAACTTTAACTAAATACATTAAAGCAGACTTCCAGATCCATATGTTGGCTCGTGTACGGCAACCCATGACAAATTGCTGCAAAAGAAAGAAAAAACAAAATGCACGAGTTTCGAAAAGAATGTTATAAAAACACATCCGACTGACTACTCGTCGTGTCTGTAAACAAGAAAATGGACAGTAAAGTCAGAAATGGCATCGGTCTACGTTCTACATGACCTTTAAAAACATTTTTTTACTTGTAGAAAGAGTTTTGAGGGGAAAATGTGTACAGTTATAAAGATATAGAAAAGTTTATGGGTGAATTGGAAAAGTTTTTCCGAGTCAATGGTAAATTGAATCACAAATTGCAAGGAATCAGGTTGCAAATGTGCTGCAAGATTGCTTCTTTTGCATACAGAAATATTCGCTTGCTGGCAAAGTTAGGTCTTAAAGCTTGGGTATAATCAGCTGGAAACATCTCGCGTGATTATGTGGCAACATCTTTTCCGACCGAAATCGAAACAAAGGTTTATGTTTGGGCTTTTCGTGTTCGCTTTTCGTCTCGCTTGTGCTTAATAAAAGGTGATTGTCTCGCTATTTGAACCAACCTAACTGATTTTTTTTTCTGTTTCTGTGTTTTAATTTAGGTTTTAGTGAGAAGTCGAAAGACACCTTGTCTACAGAATTGCGTTTTTGCATCTGCGTCGCTAGGCAAGTCACTGATGTGCGTCCAAGTTGAAAAATTTTTAACTCGTGACGACAAACATGACGCGAGAATGCGTGCATGTCAACTGGACATAAAAGCCCAGAATGGGCACGTGAAAATCACTGTCTGAGACCTCGATTTCCGTTTTTTGGTACTGGGGTTTTTTGGTGATTTTGAATGGCTTACTTTGGATTTTAGGGGGTATTGATTGGTTTTTACTCCCGAAACCTTAAGCAACCACTCAAAACAACTTCAAAAACCATCCGAAAGCACTCGTAATCCCCAAAGATCACTCGAAACTCATCTTCGAACCGATAGTGAAAAAGTGAAATTTTGCAATTAAATGCAGGATTTTTTTCATTTGATATATTATTAGGTAAATACAGATTAAAAGTATATTAAATTGAAGCATAATGGATAAACAATGTTATTTATTTTACTTTAGTTGCTGGAAGACTTGTAAATGCCGCACTCTCCATCTGCAGGCGATATACGGAAAAAAAGTGGAATAAAATAAAATTTACAAATCTTATTCATGCTCACAAGTGCTAAAGAAATTCACGAGCATAAGAAAAATTTGCATGGCTCTTCTTTGAAACTTACAGCCTGCAGACATTTTTAAGGCTTCTGCAAAGGTAAGTGGTTTAAAGATTTTGTGGCGAAGGATATTTTCCAATCTTTGCTTAAGTCCTCGGATGTAAAAAAAAGTAAGTATACGTTCGAATTGAATTCCAACGAGCTTTCCATACCCGACATCGAGATCATTAATGAACTATATGGCCAATGGCTTCAAAAAAAAAAACATTTAAAAGATTATTGTGATTACGGGAATCTTGAATTTTGAGCAATTAAAACCATAGTGCAGAATGCAGACCTTAGGGATGCATTAAGGACAGAACTTAAGTTCAATTGGAACTGTTGGAATTTTTAGGAATTTTTACCTCCATAATTTATATACCATAAATCCTCTTATTGTACGCGGGTCTCTATTTGACTGTGGGCGGGGTGGGAGGGGGAATTCGATCTTTGAAATTAATGCGCTGGTCTCTGTTATAATGCCCTGACCCCGACATAAAAGTGACTTCTGGGTAATTCAGGACTTTCCCTAAACTGATACGGTACTCGACAAGGTGCATCACAAATTCGACTTTAAGTTTATACTACAAGTTTTGGAATTCGCGAGACTCCGAGAGAGAAATCCGGAAAAGCTGTAATTAAAAAAATTTGGAATCACGCCTTCTTTCTGCAGTACCTATACGATTCGGGGATGGATACAGCAGACCACGATGTTTGGAAGTCGAATCTGCCGTAAATAACGATCCACAAGGTAAAAAAAAACGAAATAGGCATCCCGGAGCAGGAGCCATCCAAAGTCATCGGTATAGATTGGAAAATGACTCGATAGAATATACTTTTTTGTCATGATCAATTAATACGCGGGTCTCTAATACAGCGTGGGGGCAAACGCCATTCTGCAAATAGTGCGCGGGTGCACTATTAGAGGATTTATGAAATTCTTACTGGAGTCTGGAAGTCACCTGTATTTGTAAAACGTTGTATATCGCTATGACTTGTACAATTTTACATGGCATAAATACGGATTTTCTGAATTTGGAGTTTAAAATGTAAAATTTGGTGGTGGAAGCCCGAATAAACAAACATCATCACTTCTGTAATATTTACACATTTAATTTCGTGTGACAAGTATGGGTTTTCACACCGAACCAATAACCGGTGGGCCTTCTCGAAAGATTCTGTCTCGATTCTGCTCGTCTGCTGTCTAGATGGATTCGCGTGGGAATAAAGTACCGTAGCCAAATTCATTTTGCCTCGTGAAGACCTCCTCCCATTATATTTAAGAAACCGAAATGATTCTGGCACCAAAAGAATGCAGTCTTGAGTTAATGGGTACCTACCTACAACAACGTCTGAGGAATATTAAAAACCGAGGCAATATACGGCTACTACTACAGAGTAGTATAATGTAAGCTATATAGCCTATTTAAACCTGATTCAATTTACAATTTGACCATCTCGTGGAACGAGCACTAAAAGTGGGCATAAAGATGTTATTGCAACTGTCATTCTGTTGCCTTATGTGGAAACGAGCTTAGCACAGCACTGGGCTTTCCACCGAAATTAAAAGGGACAAAATGACAAGACTTGCGAAACTAAATTTCTTTTATTAAGTGCCACAGTAGGACATTAATGGATCGCCATTCTCGTTTATTTTTCTTTAAACCAATTGGGTCTGTTTTAATTTTGATTTTTAATTCATCCCACGGCCTGCCGATCAAAATTTGAATTCGTTATAAATTGTTGGTGTGGAACTCGGAGTGAATCGGGTGGCATTCTGTGTAAATTTTTGATTTTATAATGGTATATGTTTGGCAGCCGAAGGAATAATTCATCGATATCTCTTAAAGTTAAAGGTAGGTATATCCCCACATTTCCTTCTTTCACGTTGCAAAATGTATGTTTATTATGTTTTAAGTGGTACTTAACAAAAGATGAGGTTTATCGCATAATCCGTGGTAAAATCCTTTTCACCGAAAATGGCATACGACAACAATTTTTTATGACCGAGGTCTGGCTGTATCGTGTCAGTTAAATTGCTGGTTAAGTTAGCTCTGTTAATTCCTTCTCAAGTTAGTTTTTGTTAAGAAATTTCCATCATCTAGTGAAGTTGCCCAAGGCAAAATGCATATTGTCGTCCAAATTAAATAAAAACCATTTCAGTGTTTTGAGTGAGGCTTACCCATTTTATGGCTGCAGTCTGTAGCACGGGTCACATCTGCAAGTCATTCTGAAAATACATTCGACTCTTCAATTGTGCGAATTTGAATTTGTGACAAGTATCTTTTTTTTTTTGTT
>JAQFZO010002694.1:0-11500 GCA_034695885.1 Geophilus flavus | reverse complement strand
GAGGCGAAGAGGACACTAAAACCAGAGGCGAGGGGGAGGGGAAAACGATACTGCCTTAACGGGTTCGTCCCACCACAACGCATAACCAAATCGAAAAAAAAAACAAAAAAACTTCAAAGAAATGGAGAAAAAAAAGGGACACCACCAACAGTAAGTGGTAGGGAGAATGGCATGGCACGTTATACTTTTGCTTGTAGTTTGTTCTGGTTTGTTCTTTGGTGCTCCTAAAGTTGCGTTATTCCTTTACGGTAGTATATCTGGTGCTTTACCATTGCACCCTGGGCTGCAGACAGAAGATAGATGAGCCCCAGCAGAATCTCCTACAAAGGAGGAATGTGAAGGCCCATCTTCACATGTGCAGGGGAGACCTGAGGTCCCAATCTGCTACTGTCATCTCGCAAAGAAAAAAGCGGGGACAACGGCCATACTGTGGGAAAACATCCCAATCCTTCCCTCGAACCACCAAAAGGAAAACAGGATCCCTAAAAATAGAAAGAAAAACCAACCAGGTACTCAACACAAATGGAGACATGGAAAAGGAAATTTAAGTGAGAAAAGTGAAATAAGAAGTGGCAGGAAAGAAAAGATCACCAGTAGGCCCTGTTGGCTTCAGCACAAAGATGCCGCTTGGTGCCTACTAATGGGGCATTCTCCCCCACAGAATGCATAAAAAAGCTGAAATGTATAATGCATAAAAAAATATAGTTGGTGAGAAAAGAAGACAATAGATCCATCAGGCCATTAGCTTGAGCACCAAGATGCATCTAGGTGCCTACGAATGGGAAGAACCAAAAAGAGGTAGGACTTTAAAGTTTCTTCCCAACCCAAACCCTGATCATAGGAAGTAATGTAGTAACCACCAGGAAATTCTTCTATTATTGTGCATGGCTGTGTTGAGAGATCGGTTCTCATTGGTTAAGCTAATCTCTCACATGTGTAAAACTATCGGTTTAGTTCGATTCGTTTTTTGTTATCGGCTTGGGGGCTCTCTTTCGGTTGTGTGCTTTCTTCTAACTTGTTTCTTTCGGTTCTATCTCGTTTTCTTTAGTTCATTTCCCATTTTGTTCAGGTCCTCTAAAAATGGAAAGTAAAACCCACTAGGAACCCAACACAAATGGAGACATGAAAAAGGAAAATGAAGTGAGAAAAGTGATAGGAATGAAAAGATCACCAAGATGCCGCTCTGAGCCTACTTAATTGGGGGCGTGGTTATGTACGTCGTAGGCGTGTTTTTGACTCAATCAACAAAAAATGTGACCACTTTCTTTTTCCTTCAACAGTAAAAACGTTCAGCGTCGAAATGTCTTGTGCGCAGATTGTGCTCGGCCTTCATGCCCACTGTAGGGACGAACGAAGTGCGTACTATGGCCATACACGACCTGACAAGAACAAAAGGAAACAATGACAAGACACACAGCCCCAAAACACACAATCCAACCAAATTACATAAAAAGACACAAAAGACACACCAATGCAGTACGGTAATTTAAACAATCCGAAATTTTTCAAAGCCAAATGTCGAATGTCTCCATTGGGCAGGGGCAACCCAGTCCAGTGAGACAACCATAAAAGAAAAAGGAAACCAAAATATCAAACAACCTTCAAAGGAATGAAGGAAGAGAAGTCCATTAAAAGGAGGTAAAAATTTTTTGTCTTGTCCAACACATTCTAGAAAAATCTTTTAAAATTTCAGTAATCCCTAAAAACCCCAAATGATAAGTGTTCCACAACATGAGGAATCAAAAAATATGAAGAATTTCGAGTGGTAAATAATGAATGTAAATCTGAACTTTATATGCCAATTAAATTGCATTTAACCATGAATCAGAACCACTGAAGTTTTAACATTGGCCGCTATAATCTGATAAGTCACACCCTATATAAGCAAAGGACCATTATGGTTACGGTACAGTTCAGTACAATACCGTACAATTTCTAATTTTTTAACGATTCTTTTTAGAAGTATCTTGGCAAGAGAGAGCAAGACTGCAAGTCGATTATTCTGACAGCAGCGACGAGGAATGGCATATAGAAGGAGACCATGTGCCTGGGCTTCAATCAGGAGAAGGGTGAATACCAACATAACCTCCAAGATGGAGGACAGTGGAGATTCATCTTCTCATGTTTAGGAGGATACCAAATGATTTGAGCTGCTACTATCTCCTGTCCTCTTCCAAACCACCAAAAAAAACAAAGGTCTCTTAAAGAAAAGGAAGACTGACAAGAACCCAAACGCCAATGGAAACAGGAAGATGTGGAGGATATAGGAAAGAATAGAGTTCCATTAGGCTCTGTTGGCTTCAGCACCAAGATGCCGCTCGGTGATTACTAATAGGGGGAACCCACGTAGATGGAGGGCTTGGATGTCTCTCTCTCCAAATAAGGTGAAGCATGTGCTTCTACCCCCTCGGCTTAGCATCAAAGATTTGAGAAACTATTTTCGTTGGTTATGCACTTAATAGGAAAGCCTATCGACTTTTTGTGCCCTCTACATATATGATAGAAGCAAGATCAGTCACGTTTAATGAAAATGTCCGAGGGATTTGTGTTCTGCGGGATCATTTTAAAAATCATTAGTGCATTCAACAGAATGGATTCTCAAAATCCGATCTGTTCAGCATGCCTCAACACGATTCAAGGTAAAATGGCATTGCAATCACAACAAAAAATTCGATGAAAATGGCATTGTACTTGGCAGAGAGAGAGAGAGATGGAAAAGGTAAATAAAGAAGTGAGAAATGATTACCAGTAGACGTGACAGGAAAGAAAAGATTACCAGTAAGCCCTGTTGGCTTCAGTACCAAGATTCTGCTGGATAGTAATACGGGGAACCACATAGCGGTAGGCTTGGAAGTTTCTCCCGCTGCCTACGAAATGAGACTAACAGGAAATGATAGCCACCAGCAGTAAAAATGTACTAAATTTATCATAATCCTGAGACAATATCAATGACTTTTAATTTAACTCTCTTCAATTCTTTATCAGGTAGCCAACTGGAGAAGAATGGGCAACCCATAACCAGCACAACTTAACCTCAACAAGTGTTACGGAGATTATAAAATTCACAAAACGGATCACCAGTAGGCCCGCCACCAGTAGGCTTAAATATTTTCCCCTCAAATCTCAAATAAAATCACAAATTCCAAATATCAGCACAATCAGCAAAAACAAAATCCAATAATGACAACTAAGCTATAGTCTCCATTTGGCAGGGACAACAATAAGATACCAACACCAAAACCAAAGAGAAAAAAACAACCAAAACTTCAACTATCATTCAAAGTAATGAAGGAAGAGGAAAAGGTCAATTTAACCCTCACTAATGGCATATAGAAGGAGACCATGCACCTGGGCTTTTATCATGACTCACCATCATCATTTTAGACACGGCTTTGGAGCGTATCCCAGAGCCGGAGTGGAGCACAGATAATTTTGATTGCTCCACTGCTCCAGTGGTTTTTATTATAAATTAAAATTTTAACTTCAGTATAGGATATAGGCAGATGAAAGCATTGCTTTTAAAACTACTTTTCATAACTCTGCATTTGACACTTGGCATCATTATATGGTGTTTCCCTCCTCAGGAAGCAAGGAAGGAAAGATGACTTTAATTTCCCATAATTCTATCTACAGAATAAATTATGAGGTTGATTATATGAAGTAACTATGAAGTAACTTTAATATTTAAAATTTAAAAAGAATAAATAATTTTTGTCACATATCATATTTTAAAATTTTACTTGGAGCATAGAAGCTGCTGGAGCATAAATTAGATTTTTATAGTCCATTTCAAATTTTTACATCGTGATCTAAGTAAATGCCACGTTTTTATATTTAAATGCGGTCTTACAGTACGCGACGATCAACGTATCGACTTGTATTACACTCATTTTTAAATTGATAGACTTTCGATCAATACATAAATTTAAGTTTTTTAAATCACAAATCGGAAACAAATTGAACGAAATCCAAATCACCGCGATCGGATATCGTAGCCAATAATCTTCTTTTAGGCGAAAAAGTGTCCGGAAATCTCGATCGAGTCAACTGAAATAAATAAAATAATCGAACACGCATCGGAAGCGAATTCCGTGTCAACAAACCTCTCGTTGCAGTAATGGCGGCGGACAAAGGAATATTCGAATTATCCCTATGTCTTTTAAACGGATAGATCTTTCGTTGGTTTCACTTTTCAGTGATTCGAACGATTGAGATTGAGATGATGCGGCGGTTAAAATATCGATGCGTGAGACGAGATTTCGGTAAAACTGATTCGTTCGTTCTTCTCCTTTTTCCATTCCATAAACTCTTCTTCTTTCCTCGCTCTTTTGGCTCGAGTAGTGATCACGTGACTCGCACTCGCTCGTACACCTCGTGACTACAAATTACAAATTCTGTCACTTGTTTGCGCTGTTAAATAGATGATGTAACCGATTGGTCCGGATGTATAGTGCAACAAGATTGAGCGACTGTAAGGTCACTCAATCTTGTAGCGCAACTCTGCTTGCTGGACAGAGAGACGAGATTCCGCTCCCGCACTGTAAACATCTCTTAGATGTGGCTCCCGCTCTAGAATAAACCGCTTTTGTCTAAATTCGACTCTGTCTCCATCGGTGGCTTATCTCCTGATTCACCATCCACGATCCCCTGCAACAGTGTGCTGGGCACTGGGCCACCCACAACTGTTACAATGATTCAAAAATCCATCCATATAAAATTCCAAATGTTTAAAACTCCAAAAATCTTTTTTTAAAAAAACTCATTCAAATTTTTTATTTAAAGCCTTCAAAGTCGTCTTAAAGTCATTACAAAATCTTTTTAACCGAAGTTATGAAAACTTGTAACAGATCAGATGTCGCTAATCAATTAGATCATGGACTTTATTTCGTCCCAATTTTTCCTGACCAATCTGTTGCAATGCAAACAATATTCTAAAAGAAATAATTACCTACTAAAATTTATTGTCAAATCACTCGAAATTACCTTAGACCTTCATTTTGGGCGTCTTCAAACAGTCATCAACATTTTATTAACAACAAAAGGAAAAGCTGAATGAATTTGCAACACGTAAGAAGTTGGAATTTAGAAAAATATGTATAGAAGTGTCTTTCCACATCAACTTTGATTGATCCTACATGAATTGCTGCATTTTTGTTGTTTCTTATTCCAACTTCCAATAATTGTAATTGCTACTAGTACAATGTTTGCATAATCCTTTTTCTTTTCCCGTCAATATACAGCAAGAGGAGAATGTTATCTCTGATTTAATTGAATTAATTGTTTAATATTGAAAATGTTACGGTATTTTATTGTTTTGGGTTGTATAAGTGAAATATGTTTTGTTCTAATAGAGATTGCATTTTTGACTTAAAAATTTAAAGACTGAATAACGTGTTCAACAAAATAGAAATGTTTTATGCAGAACAAGTCTGAAGTCAATTTTATTTTAAAAAAGTAAAGAAAATTCTTCGAAATTCTTGATTTTTCACTGTACAATTTTATTCGAGAGTACTAGTAGAGCAGAACAAATAATTCTATACGCATGCAAATCACTTCTCAATGCTGACATCAAAAAACACTTTTCCATTGGGTATGTGGATTGAGGCAATTTCATTTCTTGTTTTCAATGAATATATAATGTAATTCTTATCATTATCGATTTTAGTTGTTATGATGAACGATTCGTCATAACTGATAAACAGGATATTATCCATATTTATGTCGGCATTGACCGGAACCTGATCCATTCGGAAAGTCGTCGTTTTCGAGTCCAAAAATGCCAACTCTCTACTATCGGGGTCGAAATAAAATATTGAAAAATTAGGATTTTCATCAAAATGTTTACTTGGACTCCAACAATAATCAAAATTATTATTTGGTGGAAATAGATTTACGGACGACTCAGTTAACATATCGTATATTGCCAAGGATGGTATTCCCTCCTCAGACACACCACGGAAATAAATCTTGTCGTTGTGTGCCATCAATATTCTAGTAAATATACCGCCTTCGTCTGGTTCTTGAAAAATCTCAATAATTTCCCATTTTCTTCGACGAAAGTCATATTTGACTAATCTTCCTCGAACGATGTAGTAAGCTGTAGATGATGTTGCCGTTTCATAGTTGTGATCTTCATCACTACCAAAGCGAACCGAAAACGGATGACCCTCGTAACACCAATAATAGAACTCGAGATCATCTAATTTCAAAAAACGCATTTCAGATTGCTTGCATTTTTCAGGAGTTAGCCACTTGTTATCGGCCATGGAATAAGAATGCTTCGTGCAATCACCATCGGGAGCCACGTGAATGGCGTGGATGAGAAGTTTAGGATCGTTCGAGCTGATAAACCGCCGAGTGATTTCGTCACGTAAGATTTTCCCCATTTCGTTTGGGGCATTTTTAAGTACGGCGTCCTTGAGAAACGATGGAAGTAATTTTGACAAATCACACTTCGACAATAAATTCGACGTTTCTTTCATGTTATTTTCATCATCTTCGTCGGACGCCCTCAATCCCAAAGACAAGATGCAATCGACAAACACGCTGTACTCTTCGTCGTTCAATTCGTCGATGGCTTCTGATTTAAGAAGATTTTCATAATGGCAACGATTGATACTTTGTGCCAAATCTTTTAAATTGTCGAGTACAAATTTTTCCGTGTCCCGAATCACATCCGTTTTGTCGAAGAGTAGCGCCAATTCCCAGCGTGAGAGGAAGTTTTTCTTGGTCGCGACGGAATACGCCTTCCAGTATTTATTATACAGATCATCCAGCAACATTTTATCGGCAGCGATAATCACGCGTCGAATCAAATCATCCGTTAAGTCTTCGGCGTTTGGTGTTTCGACGCCGTAAAAATATTTGATGATTATACTCATAACGTCGACTGAAATATCGGTGGGAGTAACCACGTTTGTTTGATTCTCGAGAGTAGGGGAGGCAAACATATTCCTGAAGTATTCGCTTCTCGATTTCATTATGGTTTTATGAGCATGTAGATTGCCGTCCGTGCAATGGATTTCCACTGTCTCCAGATTTTCAGCACACACATCATACAGATCGCTTAACACCTTGGCGTCTGGTGTGGTAGTAACCTTAATATTTTTCGCCATTCTGCCCGTCACACTGTAAATCCAAGTAATTAAAAAAATCATTAGACATTATAAAATTGGCTGTGGTTATTTCATCTGGGTTGAAATTAGCTTTGTGGCTATTTCCATCCCAGTTGTGCCATTCCCGACCATGCATGCTAAAGTCAATAGATACAATCAATTACAACCAAATTTCCCCGATTTCCACAACAGGAAATGATGCGCAGAACCAGAGCAATCCTTATGTCCTGATTCAGTGTTTGTTTATTTTCCATGGATGCAGCGTAGGAAAGCTAAAGAATTTTTTCTTCAATCAAAGAAATTTTGGCGGTTCGCGGGCGGTTTTAGTAGAGACTTAGCGGTTGCGATGCGGTCGCGGTTCACAACAAAATAGTCGCGGACGGTTGCAGTTTCAAATTTTAAAACCGCATTCCAGGTCACGTAAAATATTTTAGAAAAGAAATATTATTAAATCGAACAATTCAAATTCTGGAAACAACATTCAGATAACTACAGCTATTCATGAGCTGCATGAGCCACGCATTCCACTGATTGTGAGCTACAGTATAGTATAGTTTCAAAAAATTAACATTTTTCATTATGTCGCCTGACTTTAGCACGTATCAGTTGAGAACAAAAAATTTATTTTTTGGTTATTCCCCCCAAAACTAGTGAGCTAACATTCTGGCTCACTAGTTATGGGAGAAAAATAATGAAAATAAAATTTTTTGTTGTAATGGTAAGAGATATATGGCACTGACCATGGAGTAAATAATCACACCTTCACACTATTGCAATGTCAAAAACGCTCAGAAATAACATGTGGGCGCATAATCAAGAAGTCCAAAAAATTAACCGATTTATGAAGACCTCTACAGAGTATAGTGTGAATATTGCTAAAATAATTGTCAAAATTCAAAATTAAGTATAGATCAATGAATTGGCCATCTCAAGGTTACTGAAGATTAAACTGTATTGCTACGGTACGTACCTTATGAAAATATTATTGCAAATGTTTTAAATTGATCATGCTGTATTCAAACAGTATAAACAAGCTCATTTTTTCTACAATTTATATACTCAGTAATTTGCTCTATAATCCTATGGAAAGAAAAATTTGAAAAATATAGTAGAAATCCAGGAAATATATGATATTTACTTAACTCAACACAGTATAAAATGGCTTCTTGGCGGTTGCCAAGCATACAGAAAAACAAATAAAAGGTGTAAAACCAAATGAACTCACAATTAACACAGGAAACAATTCAATGACTTAAACAATACTCAATCAAACCTTAATTGACTTACAACGTATCCAACAGACACTTTTACCTCTCCGCAGGATTAGCCTGAGCAAGCAAAGCAGGAGTTTCAACTCCTTGGTGCAAGATTATGAGGCACCGTTTGTCTCATAATTTGGTTTCAAGTCACAAAATGTAAAATGTTTGGTTGGATAGCCTATATGATATTGTTGTGGAGATGTAAACATCTAACAAACTATATTAGTCATTTATGCCAAAAGTCTACAGAATAGATATTTAACCACACGTGTAAAAAATTTAGACTCTACATAGCGACTAAATGAAGTGTCTAATAATTGTTTTAGTCACTTGGTTTTCCAGTGCAGGGAATTAGCCATATTATCCTTCAAGTTCTATTTGAAAATGAAATCAAAACGCGCGAAAATATTGCTACAATTTTTATGAAAAAATTCTTTAATTATTTCGAAAATTTCAAGATTTTCGTATAGAACAAACAATTTGTATACAACACATTTCTCGATGCTAACATCAAAGAACACTTTTCCAGACAATATTTTGAGCTATACGATTTTATTCGAAAGTAGAAGCAGAACAAATAATTTTAAACATAAAAATCATTTCTGAATGCTGACATCAAAAAACACGTCTCCATTGGGTAAGTCAAGTGAGGCAACTTCATTTCTTGTTTTCAATGAGTATACGGAGTAATTTTTATTATTACCGACTCTAGTCGTGATGATACACGATTCGTCGTGACTAACAAATTTGATATCTTCAAAATTAATGTCGACATCAATGGGAACTGGACCCGCTCGCCAACTGTTAGTTTTCGCATGGTAAAATATCAGCTCTCTATTTACGTTTTCGTAAGAAACTAAACAAAAATTAGAATTTTCATCTACATGTCTATTTGGACAGATAGTAAGTTCATAACGATCAAAATCAAACGTATAAAACGATGATGGCAGTCGCATTAAGCTTTTTTCGAGCGACTTGACTTTGTGTATCGTGTCGTACATTACAACGAAACGTTCATTTCCGTTAGAATGTTTAGCACCGACGTAAAGCTGATTGTTATATGCCCACAATACGTCACAAAGTTTCCATTCGTCTTCTTTTGCCTCATAAATCTCCATAACTTCCCAATCTTTTCGTTGAAAGTCATATTTCACTACTTTTCTTCCATTGAAATAGTAGGCAGCAGAAGATGTTGCAGCTTCATAATTTCGATCTTCACCATTACGTCCAAAGCGAACTGCGTATGGATGACCTCTGTAGTTCCAATAATAAAACTCGAGATCACCTAATTTCTTATAACGCATTTCAGACTCTCTCCATTTTTCAGGAGTCAGCCATTTGCTGTCGGTCGTTGAGTAAGTATGCTTCGTGCAATTGCCGTCAGGAGACCGGTGAATAACGTGGATGAGGATTTTGGGATGATTCCTGCTGATAAATCGCCGCACGATTTCGTCTTTTAAGATTTTTCCCATTTCGTTTTCAGCATTTTTCAATACGGCGTCCGAGAGAAAGGATTCAGGAACTTTGGACAAATCACATTTCGACAATAACTTCGACGTTTGTTTTATGTTTTCTTCGTCGGACTTCTTCGATCCCAAAGATAAGATGCAATCGACAAACACACTGTACTCTTCGTTGTTTAATTCATAGATCTCTTCAGATTTAACAAGACATTCATAATGGCAATGTTCGATACTTTCTGCCAAATCTTTTAAATTGTCGAGTAGAAATTTTTCTGTGTCGCGAATTACGTCCGTTTTGTCGAAAAGTTTCGCTAATTCCCAGCGTGAGAGGAAGTTTTTCTTGGTCACGACGGAATACGCCTTCCAGTATTTATTATACAGATCATCCAGCAACATTTTGTCAGTGGCAATGATCACGCGTCGAATTAAATCATCTGGTAGGTCTTCGGCGTCTGGTATTTCTTTGGCGTAAAAACGTTTGATGATAATATCCATAACGTCGACGGAAATATCGGTGAGTGTGACTTCGTTGGTATCTTTCTCGACAGTAGGAGAAGCAAACATTGAACGGAAGTATTCGCTTCTTGACGTCAGTATGGTTTTGTGGGCGAAGAGATTCCCGTCCGTGCAATGTATTTCGACTTTTTCCAGATTGTCATCAGCACGCAAGTCATACATATTGTGTAACGTGTTTGCGAATTTCCTAGCCTCTTCTATGGTAAAGTTCATATTGCTAGAGAGAGAGAAAGAGAGCAATAAGAGTTACACACTGTAAAACTTTTTTGCCTAAATAATCTATAAACGTTTAAAATGATTAAAAAGTGTTGCCATTTTCTAGTCGTTTAGTGATTAGAGTGATTAAAATTTAAATTTTTATTAACTCTGGCAACCATCGATTTTTAATTTCAGTCACTTTTCAATTCAACTCATTAAATTTAGCCATCAAAATTAGCCTAAAAATGATTTCTTTTCATATCCTAATTAGTGTGCAATAATCTTGAGGTAAACAGGATTAAAGTTGTGTGCATGATAGAAATAAAACAGAAGCCAACATTGAAATTAAGGACATAAGAAATGAAAATGATAAAAAAAAACACCAAAAAACAAACATTTGACTGTCACTAAGGATATGAAGTGAAGTAATTTTAGGCTAAATTTGAGGTGCTCTACAACTTTCTAATGGATACTTGCTAAGAAATTTTAGCTTTAAATGAATTTATACTGTTTGAATACAGAAAGATCCATTTAAAACGTTTACAGCTTATTTCTGCTTGACTGAAGTATGTATACAGTACCTTATATCCAGATATATAATTCAACCTCACTAATTTGGATATGGAGAATATCAGCCAGATTGAATAACAAAGGCCATTAACATGATTTTGTGTAAGCTGCCATCTTTCTTGTTTACTTTTATAACAAAACAAAATTAGTAATACAAAACAACAAATAACATAACAATAACCAGCAATAAAGAAATAAAGATAGTCTCGCGATGAACAAATTTCTTTGACATAATTATTTTTTCATTCATTAACATGAAGCAACGATTAAATCTTTTTTTTTCAATTATATTTTATTACTTGTGAAGTATTACCAAATACACTTTCCTCACCCCCCAAGTTTAAGTAAAGGGTCAGCCCCAGTGACGAGGTCATCCCTC
>JAQFZO010002693.1:0-11501 GCA_034695885.1 Geophilus flavus | reverse complement strand
ATTCGTATTTACGAATAGATTCCTAAAAACCAGTATCTGTGTGAGTTATTTCTAGAGTGTTAAAGTAAAGCGTGTCAGGTTTAATTTAAAAATGCCCTAAAATTAAGGCCCGCGCATGCGCAGTCAAGTTGTGCGAAACACCGAATACCGAAGCGCCTTGACAGAGAACTAAGCTTCACTTTAATTCGTAATTAAAACTGCAAATTCATTGGCCCCAATTGCTCTATCGCTGTCGATGTCGCTGTTGCGATTTCATTCAATTAATTGCTGGCCAAGAATATAGATGGCGCTAATAATCCATAGCTCTTTAGTAATGGTCAAAATTACTAATCGTTACAGCCCATAGATGGCGCTAACTACCCATCATTTGTTTTAAATCAATCAATTGATGCATATAGTGATCGGTATGACTAAATATGGGCACAACGAGATGATGAAATGCTCGGTATGACTGTATATGGTCATTAAAAATTATATTTTATTAAATTATAAGAAATACAAAATAGGCTTTAAAATATTTCCTGAAATGCCAATTGCAATATAAAATTCATTTCAGATGCCACGGAAGTCAAATTAGAATAATTCCTCGTATCATTTTCCTCAGTTATCTTAGTTAGAGAACAATAAACGACGTACCATAGTTAAGACGATGGATGGGAAACGTTAATGCACAGGATCCAGAATAATTGTGAGAAAATTTGCACTTGGTTTCTGAAGTGATGACGTTACGGTATAAAGTTGAGCATTGGCGTCAAACATTAAACATCTGCACACGAAAAATTATATCAATAAGACATTCTCCACTACATCTACAATACAGTATTTTTCCCAGATAAAGGCTGTAGACTTCGTCTTGTGGCTGTAATTACATGAGCACCATTTATTAACTCTTGTTTTGAGCAGATGCTTTATCATCTGTAGAGAATCCATTGCTCATCGGTTTCTCCAGACTGAAAATAATGTTCAAGTTTGCATTTGACCAGTAAGTGGGCGTTATATTCACGGTTATCGATGTCGGGGGTAATCCGACGTCATTGCTGACCAAAGAGGAATTGACAATGGCATCCGTCAAAATCGAAGCCTGTATATATCCAATCAATTTATCCACCGATAAAATCTCTTGTAAAATGTCTATCGACAGTGCTTGCCCAACGTCAACTTTTAGGGGACAGTAGCGTTTGGATTCACTGAAATCTCCTGTACAATATCGGTTAATGTAAAGTGGTAACAAGGGCTCTTCTGTAATCTGAAAATTATGAATTGAAATTTACAAATAGTAATAATCATAAAATAAACCTTGATGCATATACTGTAGCTTACCACTAAATCCCTATCATATTCTGAATCCTTTTTAATTTCACAAAACACACTTTCATGATTCGCATACGCAATTCCAATATGTCTCGGTTTCATCCATCGGGTGTTGATTCTTGAAAGCCTGGTCGCCCTTAATCGCTTCATGCTTGCTTGACGAGTCGGTCTGTCAGGATGTCTTGGTTTTATCCGTTAGCCTAAGTTCTCGCAGGGGAAGAAGTAAAGAAGTAAGGTGTTTGACTTATGCGTTAAAGAAATAAAAGAACATTTTTCGATTATCGAGTTGAAACAAACGTGACTAAAATTGAACATAAATTTCCAGTAAAAAAAATTTACCTAGGTACTGTATCTGTAGAATCGTAATACTTCAACTGTCAAATGATTGATTCATCATGTCATTTATATGCCGGCTACAGCAACCGTCAGCCCGACAGCAAATTCAAAACGGATGCCAATTTGCTACTTTTTCTGCGCTCACATCTCTTGCATGACTTCATCAAGAAATATTCTGTGACTTCACCGCCATGCACCATCACGTATCAGTACAAATTCGCAGTACTTATAAAATCTAGCACTAGATGGGTGGCTGCTAAATATTTTTAATGATCGTATCCTCGGCGAGGGGGTGGACATTCGAGTAAATCTAGTATAATGATTTATGATACGGTATGCAAATCCACTTAAATCCACGTAAAATTTAGCCAATTTTTTTTGGCCATCAATCAAATTTACGTAAATCCATGTAAATTGATTCGTACCATAGATTTGCGGCTTGTAAATCGCATACGTTATTTTGCCGATTGTCGGCCCCATCGGTCCTCGGTTGTGTCTGTTTACTATCCGCCATCTCCTGTTAAATGTCGTAAACCTCATCTGCTTGCATCAATTTCTGTACAATTACCATGATGATGAAATTCATTAAAACCTATGGATATGAGCAAAAATTAACAGTGAATTGTCCTTGTTAATGAGGAACGAAAAATATAACTGATTTAATTACAAAAATAAATTATATTCATGGTACCCAATTATTGCCAATTATCGCTGTCGCCGATATTATGGAAGGCTCGATCGGTAATGCAGAGAAGCTGTCCAATTGGTCAGTTTAAAATTGATTCTACATCGTGGCTGATATCTCGTGCTATTTGAAACAAATTTCTAGTACGGTATGTCCGATTATGCGAACTTACATTTAGGTAATGCAGAAAAGCCACTATATTTACCTGAATAGTTACCGTAGATCAAGCCTATTTTTGCTGGATTACTTGTATAATTATTACAAAAGATATGGTCAAACATTCACAGATGATGGTAACTGGTAATTAACATTTGTGACAATAGATGGCAACGTTGTATTATTCGAAACACAAATAAATTAATTTTGAGATGAATCGCTGTAAATTTAATTGACATAAAAACCAAACAAATCTCAAATTCACAGAAGGCGTTAACGTATAGTGGTTAAAAACCCTTGTCCTCATTCTACGTACAAATATATCAAGCTCCATTGAGCATAATTGCTTTATTTTGGCTGTGAAACTGCGCATGAAGGAAATTACACCGTAACCATCGCGATCGAGATAAAGAAAACTAAAACTAATAATAGATTCCGTAAAGCCGATAAGCTTAAGTAAAAGCAACTTAAAAATCAATTTTTCTAATTTAAGAAATATCAATTTTTAATGAGTGAACCTAATTTATCTAATTTATTCGACACTGCTATTGCCATGCCGACGTCAACAGCTCATGTAATAATTCGGGAAACGCATGAAATTGTCTTCAGAAAATAACAAAATTTCCCCAGATTTTTTCCCCTAAATTGACTCAATTTTCTGTATTATTGTTTATATCAATAAAGATGGGAACTACCCACAAGTCTTGATATTTATCCTCTTTCATTTTACCCAACAAAAAAATGCGATGAGCAAAAAGAAGATTAATGCACGGATGGATAACTCGATATGCAGACTTCAATCATTATTTTTTCCTTATACGTTTTGTCATCAAATGCATTAGCTAACTGTGTACTTAGCTGTTTACATTCTTCCAATCCCAAGCGACTGAACAAAATAAGAGCTAAGCTGCTTATCTTTTCGAATTTCAATTGCAAAATAATCTTTTAATTTTTTTTTGCTCCCAATTAACACCTCATGGGGCAAACGTGCGCACGTGTCACCTTGGAGATCAGATTAACACCCTGAGTCGTGCGATATCAGCAACGCGAGTTCGCATAATGAACAGAGATTAAACTAAATCTGCATTATCGGACTAATTTTCCATTTCTATTCATAAGTAAATTCGCAGAATTATTTTGGGTGAAAGTGATATCCTCAAAATCCCATTCTTCCGCCGTGAACGAAGGAAGTGTAGTCTCTTTCTTACGTGATAATGTCACACGTACGTGGTAGAAAACCTTTCCCACATCACACACACACACACACACGAACGATTGATCCACATCGGTTTTTAATTTATAACATTTTTATTCGGAATTTTTTCCGTCGAAAAAACAAAATGATGTATAAATTGAGTTTTACAATAAAGGATTGGGATTTGTTTTTTGGGTGAATTTTTTTTTCTTAAAATTATTTTTGTATATAAAACTATACAAAAAATTATCTTACAATTTTTTACATTCCTACATTTTCAAACGTTAAAAGGCATTTTTTTTCTTTTTCTTTTTCAATTTCAGATACATGTAATTCTCATTAACCGACTTGAAAAAATATTAAGGGTGAATTCACTCTTGACTTATCGAATTTCTGTAAGTCAATGCTGAAAATGGAATCTTTTTTTTTTTTTTTCGGTTGAATATAAAAGAACTAGAAACTTCTCTCAATGATGAAAATAAAAGCTGTCAATCAGTGTCCAAATCTCAAACAACTATTGAAATGTTTTCTTTGAGAGCGTCCAACTTGAATCGTAATTCTCAAAATCCTTATGTTCAACTGTTGGTCAGTCAGTATTGATTTGAAATCCAAGACCATTACAAAAATGCTAATCCTATGACAGTGCCAGGGAAAACAATTTTTAGTGCTTAACCAACGCGTTTTTTGTCCAGTCCAGACTGCAGCAGACATATCAGTTTCAAAGGCACTATTCTGACTTCCAAGCAATCACAGCACCTGAGAAGTGTACCATAATCATCAACACTTTTCAAAAAAAATGAGTTACATGCATTCATGTGTCAGTACGTCGTTTCGTGTGGTATCCTTGATTAAATGTATATATTTTAAAGTTGCAGTGAACTGATTTAACTCATAAACTCGTATCTGTTTTTCCTAGTATTTCGATTTCTGAAATTTCTGGTAAATGCCACTGCTCCGATTGGTTTCCACGTGCATTCAGATGAAGAGGTATTTCCTGGTCAATACTGTCTTCATACTGCAAAAGACAACAACGTAAATAAATTACACCAACTCCGACTTTGTGTGTTTTAACTTGAAAATCGATACTCAACTGGACTAATTTTTCTCATTTGGTATTTGTAGTTGTTGTCGTGAGATAAATTCCCTTTAAACGTACGGATATTTGCTTGAGTACAGTTATCGCATGGACCCTGTGTGCAGTAAGCCCACTTTGGTTGAACACACTTCACCTTCACAGAAGGAAATTCTTGATCTGGGAGCAAGAATAAAAAGCTTTTCTTAGGTATATTTTACGCACACAAAAAAATGAGAGAGAAAATAAAAAGCAAAATATATAAAAACGTAAATAATAAAGAAAGGAAGAAAGGAAAGAAAAAACTTAGGTGCAGACCTGTATTATTAGGAATGATGTCAGGACTTCGTTTAGGTTCACCGTCTTCTATGTCGCCATCCAAATCTCTACGGAGTGGAATATGCGACCTGCAATGTGCGCGAGAACAGAAGTTTAAAGTTAAAAAAAACAGTACCATATGACCTTAAGAAGGCTGATTTTCAAACGCAAATTCACGATTCATAATCATAAAAAAGAACACTCTAGCTCAAGTAATGACATCATTAGAATTTTATCGACCTTCTGCGTTTCTTACGCCCAAGAATCAATGTACATGAAAAAGTTCTTGTTTTTTGAATCATAATCAAAGATTATTACATCCAACTTCAAGTCTGCGACATTTTCTCTTTGTGGTAATGTACCATCAACTTGGAAGTGAGCTAAAAATTGAACTTCCGGTTTTGTTGGGAATTTGATGTTTCCAGGGGCCGTACTTATGCATGCGGCTCCCTTGCCTTTAAAGTTTTAAACCACAAAGTCAGCCGGAAGTGCCATTTAAAGAGTTGTTTAGTGGAGAGCTATATTAAAGGGGGTTTAGGTACTTATGATTTTAAGTTGTACGGTATTAATTGCATGGTAATTATAAAAATATAATGACTTAAATGTCACTTTTTTATGTAAATTGGATTACAAACGGCCATATTTCAAATTTATTGATATTAAAAGTTCAGCAATTTTTCCACTAATTTCATAAACAAAACCCAAGTGGAATATATTCGAAAAATTTTTACAAACTGTTTTGAATTCTCCATGAGTTTCTAATTGTGTTACTTAATCCCTGACCAACTAGCACGGGCTGTAAATTGCATATTTAAAACAGCGAATGCAATTGGAATTTGTTTTGACGTCGGTCGCTTTACACACTCGTGTGTTTTTGGAAAAACAATAAATTTCAAATAATGCAATAGGTTTCCGAGGTGGCTGTTTATTTTGCAAAATGAATCATAAACATTAGAGCCCAAGACGTAAGTTATTTCTGTTATATGTGTCATAAGATTTTCTTTTTCCAGAAAGTATGTTGGCATTTTAAAACATTTAAAGCTGAAAATCGTCAATAAAAATCTAATTAAAGAAAAATATATAAAAACGATTTTATTACCCGAGTTAATAATTTTTCTAACGATGTAATTGTGCGAGTAATATAATTTTTAAGCATCAAACATTAACATTTAAATTAAAGTATGGTGAGGAGAAAAAACTATAAATTAGTTTTCCTCCCTCGAATCAGTTTTGTTTAAAACACGTTTTTTTGTCGAGTTATGCAAATACGGATTGATTCAAAGCAAGTAAATCACATTCGGTTCATATCGGTGATGAGGTGTGAAGTATAATTACCACGCATTTTGAAAGGGTGCAGTAAACGAAATGAAACTCAAATAGAGAAATGGAAAAAGAAAGAAAATTGTGTGAGATTCTTAATCATGAATTTATGATATGACCCAGTTAAGCGTCTTATTGCTCTTTTCCCGCACAAGGAATATTAAAGTGAGAGCAAACCAGAAAAAAAAATTGTCCAAATCTCTTTCAGTTGAAGTTGCAACCGCCAATCCGATTCGAATTTAATATCAATAATTTTTCGCCCAAAGAACTAACAGATTTTTTTTTTTCATTAAACGTCGTTCCTTTAAAAAGAGAGCAAATAGTTTCTAATGATTTTTTTAAATGTACTTTTTACTTAGTTTACACTTCATTACACTAATTGGATTTTACACTCGACATGTTTGAAGAAACAGCAAATCCAACGAATGGAAATCTATTTCGCAAGGTGTTAAGTAAGATTTTGAGAAATGTCTTAAAATATGAAAACGAGGAGAGATTGAGTAGAAATAAACTCACGATCAGAATGTTGAGTTGGCGGTTAAAATGCTTAATGAAATCATTCCTAGTCCATTGCATGAACCACATAAAAGGCAAAAAACTTGGTTCTCTACTCTACACGCAGAAAGGAGAAAAGTTTTCAATTGGAATGTTTTTCCACTTCTGTTACTCTCACGAACAAATTATGTCTTGGCATTAGTGAAACGTGTACGTACGAACACATAATTTGGCCCATAGATTAGAATGAAAATTGAGTTTTTATGTAGCCTCGAAGGAGAAAAAGCTGTTTTCTTTTGCCAAATAGTAAACTACTCTAATTTATTAATAATTTAAACTGTAATGGCTAAAATGTATTACTCACGCTATTAAACCTATTCAGAGCTGTTTTTATACTAAAAATTTGGAAAATAGACTACTTTGTGTATGCCCATGTCCCATATTTCCTTATCAATTTATTCTTACAAAAAATATATATAAATTATTTATCGCTCGCAAATAACACGTTTAGTGTATAAACGTCAAATTTATTTATGAAGCAGAAGAAAGTAACCTCAAGCGCAAATCATTCGCTAGTAATAACAATTTTATTGGCATTTAAAGTTGCACTGGACCGAGAAAAAAAATTAATTAAAAACTTAAATATTAAAGAAACTTACTGTACTTAAAGTTTAACAAAAACAAAAACAAAAAAAAAGTGCTAAAACGAATCTTTGAAAATAAATCTTTATACAAATAATGTTATGAAATGAAGCACCATAGAGCTGTCGACTTACACTTTTGTTCTATTATTATTATTACTGTTATTTCCGTCATGGTGTCAACTTGTCAAACTCTAAATGCCACATTTAAGACAAAATCCTTTTGAAAAAAAAGAATCTCATAACATTACACCATTGAAAACTTTCCAACTTTCTCCAAGAATTTATAATCAACTATCGAAACCATGCATAGCAAATCCCAAGAGCTGAAGAAGAGATTTTTTTTCTTTTTTTCTTTTGTGGATGCATGTAACAACACGAGTACACATGTGTATGGCGAATAGTATCATCGAAAATTGAAATGCATTTTTTTGTTTAAACAATTCTCGAAATTGCCTATTGGAGAATTTTAAGGTAAGGCACCTGCTCTGGAATTTTGAACACAGATCCGCTTAATAAATCTTGAGCAAACATTGCTTGAAGTAGCCAACTTTTTTTGTGGTGCGTGCAAATGCAACTGCTTGTACAACTAGAATTGCCTTGCAAACATATGAGGTTTTTAAGAGAGCGAAAACGGCGCTCTGCACATGGCCATGCGTTTGCTCTCATTAGAGCCCTTCACTTCGAAGGGCGCGCTCATCTCGGCACTTGTTCTCGTTTTATACACTTTTTCTTTTATATTTTTCAGTTAACTTCGTAAAAATATTCTGCACCGAACCCCACGGGTATTAAAAACCTTCTTTACTTGCAAATATCACCAGACAAAAGCAATTAGTGATTGGAAATTCAAACTTTGCATTTAAACAAATTGAAAATCCATGTATGTTTTCTTCCGTATTTAATAAACCAAAAGAAATTTGATTCCCGTACAATAATTGATTTAAAATTAATAATTCCCTTTTAAGAAAAGGTCGGAAGGGTGGGGTGGTTCCTGCGACATGAAGTTATTCATTGGAAATTTCACAACAAGAATCACAAGAAAAAAAAATGACTTAAAAAGGCTATTCGAAATAAGCTGCCGACATTTTTATCTGGCGCTTTTTACCTGTCAGTTCGTTCAGCCTCGTAATTCTTTCGCCGGCAGTGGCATCTACTACGGATGCGAACCGCAACGATCAAGGTGATGCCCAAGAAGGCGAGTATCACTACAGCACCCAACGCTGCACCGAAAAGGGTGGAAAACCAGGCCTCGACATCTGAAAAGGATTTCAAATTTCAGCGAGTGAGTCGAATTCAATTTGCTATTTTGTGAAAAGGGGCGCTAACATTTTGATCTTTTGTCTACGACTTGCATTCATTCGACTTTCTAATGCTCCAGATGTTATCAAATTATTGGAATAAATTGTTGGTATTCCTAGATGGCAACGGAAGGGAGACGTTGCTCGGAATTATCTTCAATGAATTGCTCTCACAGTAGGAGAGCAAAACGAAATAAGGAAGACAGAGGAGAGAGAGACGACAACAGATTCTCTCTTTATTCACTGCATATACATACTCACCCTGGGTTTCGTGTATTGGAAGCATCATCATCAGATGTTTGCTCCTACTAATGGGCGGCCATAAAGGCGTGCACAGCTTTTGTTCTTAGTAATTTAATACAGGTCGAGACGTTTGCGAAGAATATCAGGACCTGTCTTTGTTAAAAATATTTTCCAGGGCATCGTTTCCGTCTTAAAGTCTTGTTTGTTCGTTACAAATGCGTTCTATAAACTAAATACGTTTCTGTTATCTTCAATGTTTACATTTACTTCCTCCAATTTCCAAGACTATAAGGTTTGTTAAAAGAAAGAAAAAAATCCCATACTGCGCTATTTTTTTTATCTTTTTTGTTTTACCTGACTTTTTCTCTCCCGTTTGTCAATTAACATTACTAGAAAGAAAAAAAAAACCCTGAAAGCACTTCTTACCAAAGTTTTCATCATGCGTGGTTGCAGCAGTATTTCCTGCTGCCATGGTTGCTTCACTCCTGCCTTTGGCATTAGCAGCGTAGATTGAGATAAGGAAGCGGGTGTTAGAAAGAAGATGAGTCACATGGAAGGACGGTTGGGAGGAGTTGAGTTTCGTAACCACCTTACAAAGAACAAAAAAAAGCCAACAAATGAATAAAACCACTTTCTTCTTTCTCTCACTCACTCTCTTTTAAAAATGTATTACAAATTATACGCAAAGTCGGCAGTGAGATACTCAACTTTGTGCATCAAAAGCATGGATAAAAAATACAGTATGAAGAGGGGGCTTTAATTTAATTTGATGCATGCTTTCTATTTTATGCTTTCCTACTTAATTTTACACGTAACTACAACTTTAATAATATTAGCGAGAAGAGTTAGAGAAGTAAAAAAAGAAAATAATTCCTTTCAAACTTTATTTCGAAAACTTTACGGTAAACAGCATTATATTTGTTGCATATGTGGCAGATCGAATTAAAAATACATTTTTTAAAACCTTTGCACTGAATGAATCAAAATGCAAATTTTATTGCCCTTCGTTTCCGTCTTCGGTACGTTACGGCAATACGGGTTGAATCCACAATTTCATGATTTACTTCGTACATAAATAAACCTAGCAGTGGTAATAGAATCTTCTTCCCCCTGTTTTTTCCTAATATCGTTTTTTCTTCTTTTTTTGTAAATGAAAAAAGATTTAGTGATTTCCCCCCTCCCATCCCCATCCCCCAAGTTTTCTCTAAAGGATTAGTAGTTTTGGGTAAGAATTTTCTTTTTGTTACCGTATTTGCTGCTTTCCACTTGTCACTAACAAAGAGTTTCTTGAGGGTGATTTTGTAGTTCATTGATTCTTTTAGTCTGACTTTCCCTCAGTCTAACACGAAATTGAAAGAGATCTAAATCTGCAACTGAGTTTCCTGTGTGCTTAAATGAAGTTTCCAACGGAATAGTATTTTTAGAGAGTTGGGTATAGCCTAGATAGTGAAATACTCTACAGTTTGATGTTTATCTGTCTTTCACCCGTAATAAAACTTGAAAAGCTAAAAAGAATAGTGATTTCCTCCCTCTCGCCCGGCTTTTTTTACACTTGATTAAAGATATCCAAACTTATTTTAACTGGCTCCCATGGTTTAAATTCCGCAAACGCTCTCTCAGCTCTTTTTTTGATTCGTAATTAGTCAAATTTATCTGATTTACTTTGAATTAATTTTTTTTTCGTCTAACTTTGTTTCTTTTTCCTTTTTCTGCTGAGTGCTGATACGAAAAAATAGAAAAAAAAACGAAAGCATGGAAGGGGAAAAAGGAAATGAGAAAAAAAAATTACCTGATTTGTTTCAGCGTCCCTTAGTTGACATAGAAATATTTGAGGAAGACCGCCATTGTACCCAGACTTACAATCAATTTGCATCGAAGAATCTGTTTCATTTGTTACAGTGCAATTGTAAGCGGGATCTGGTGGACCTATATAAGGAAATGAATGTTTAATGTCATTAAAGTCGATGTTAGAGTTACGAGAAAAGAAAATGAAAAAATCCCTTTCCTATAAATGCCAGTCTTTCGACTCTTTCGAGTATTCCAGCCATTCCAAACACAACAAAAAAATAAGAGGCGCAAAAAGGTGTAAAAACACGATGGTTACACGATTCCAGAATGTTTAACACCGAAAACGATGTTGTAACCGATGCTAAAGGTTGTAGATCCAGAGGTATAAAAACAAACGCACAAAAAAAATGAAGTGAAGAAGAGATGATGACCAAAAAAAATAATAACAGAAACCTTAAGAGCTACAACAAGCTGACAGATTGTTAAAAGTTGTTTTTGATTAGCTGCCCCTTAGCTTTCCTGCGGTAATCGGAAAACAAGCACGTGGTTTTTTTTCTCCTCATTTGTCCAAACTTATTTTAACTGGCTCCCATGGTTTAAATTCCGCAAACGCTCTCTCAGCTCTTTTTTTGATTCGTAATTA
>JAQFZO010002692.1:0-11502 GCA_034695885.1 Geophilus flavus | reverse complement strand
ATTGGGTTTTTTTTTTCCTTTAATTTTTTTTATTATATTTTTTTTGTCGTTTTTCGGATGGAATGCGTTGCCTTTTTTATTACATATATTTTTTTTTATTATTTATTTTTTTTTATATTATTGAAAAAAAAAAAAAAAAAAAAAAATAAAAAAAAAAAAAAAAAAAAACGAAAAAAAAAGTGTTTTTGCATTCTGCCCGGCCATTTTCAGGAGTTCAGCCTGGAGTGTGGATGCGCACACCCACACGTACTGGTCCTTGCAAGTCATGGCACGAAGAAACCATGGTGCAGACCATTCGCAGCATTTTCACCCGTGGTCTGTCCATAATCGAAGCCTCTCGTTCGTCCAACATACCTTACCCGACTCTCTTCTTCTACACTAAGAGAGTGAAACAAATTCTGAAACCTTATGAGAAATCCAGTGCGGGTCCTCCAACAGGTTGGTTCAATCATTTGGGCCTCTGTTGATTTTTTTTTCAATTTTTTTCAAAAAATAATTTTAAAAAAAATTTCAAAAAATGGCCCTTATATAATGAAAATGAGAGTATATAAAATACAAAAATCCTTAACCCCAACAGGAACAGTGAGCCAAACGATGGAAGGTCGCATTCAATATTTTTCCGGACGTCGTGGTCGTCCCACAAAGACTTACTGCGGCTTTTGGTCCGATGAGGTGATCGATGATGCGATCAACAGGGTGGTTTATAGAGATCAAGTTCCGCCCCGGGGTTGTGTCGGTGGTGGTGGGGACGCTGCGTCGTCTTCTCAGTTGCTAGCTGGTGCTCTTGCTCTTCCACAACACGTGTCTCTTCCAATCGCCGCGAGTCTCGACCCCGAGATCGGTTGCGGGAACAGTGTGTTGTCCTCATCCGCTTCGTTGTCCATTGTCCCCGCTCGCACGAAATCCGAGCTGGAACCGGAAGTTAAGAACGAGGTGTTTTGTCAAGTCGTGTCCAGTTGTGAAAATGCTGAATCGGTTGTCGTTGAGAGCAACCCCGAGTTGTTTTTGGATAAGGAATTGAATGATGACGAGGAAGACGATGGGAGTGATGAGAAAAATTAATAAAATTGAAAAAAAAAATTTTTTTTTGATTTTTTTTGATTTTTTTTGATTTTATTTATTTTGATTTTTTTATCATACGAGATATATACATATATATTGATATATTTATTTTGAATTTTTTTCGTTTGACCATAATATCATTATCTTCATATGCCAAAAAAAAAGAAAAAAATAAGTAAATGCCAAAACCATCCATGTTTGTGTGTAGAGACAATTTTAGTGTCGATATATTAACATATTTAATCTGAATATGCAAAAGATAAAAATGTGCTGCTTTTTTGAGCATAATATATATGCAGTGTTGAATACATAGTGATATGCAGATGTTAGAATTCTTCCTTTTTTGGTTCAAATTTAGATTTTTCTATTCAAAGAAAAATGAAAAACATTTTTAGTTTTGTTTAAGGAGATTATTTAGTCAATAGAAGTGTGTTTTTTTGTTTCCCTTCTGTGATATTTACTATTATTAGTAGACAGAAAAGTGTATTGTAATTTGTAGTGGAAGTTTTGATTTTTTTTCTTTTTTGTTGTTTTTGATTTTTTGGTTTTTAGAAGTGAATCAAAAACTGTGGAGTAAATTGAATACTATTTTTTAAATGGCTTTTGTATATTTACCAAAAAAGAAAAATACCAAAAAATGATTTTTACCCCGTCTGGTGGTGAGATTTAACAGCTTGCAAAAATTGTTTTTTAAGTTCTTGTGTATCTATGCAATAATATAAATTAATTTATGTGCATAAAATTTTTTTTTTCTATATAAGAAACCAATGAAAAAAAAAAAGACATGAAACTACATCAAGCAGCTTCTGTGAGGCAAAAGTCAATTTTTTCCTCCTTTTTTTCTGGGACTAATTTTTAGTTTGATTTTTATTTCTCTTTTCTAAAATTTTTTTTTTATTTTTAATAATAATTCAAAAAAAAATTATAAAAAGGGAAAAAAATTCCTTTTTTGATATAATCCTTTGTTGACCATCCGTTTTGGCCACTTGGTGTGACTGTTACAGGTGGCAGCAATTGGCCCACTTTGCCCACTTACAAAATATGGACGAAGGAGTCCATGTTCACGGCCCTCAAGGCTGTCTTCGCCCGTCGAATGACTTACCAACAAGCGTGTGATCATTTCTGCATTCCCGTTCCTACTTTCTATTATTATATGAGCCGTGTTCGGAAATCGTTGAAACCTATGGAAAGGGAGGATTATCAGCCAGGTAAACAACAACGAGATGAGAGATGATTTGATTTATATGAATGAGAAAAAAGTGGTTTGAATTTTTTATTTTTTTGTTGGTCGCCGGTTGTTGATGTAATGTTATTGTGTTGGCCTAGAAGGAAGTTGCATTGCTGCGGATCAGATGAATATCAAAGGCCGACATGGGAAAACACTCAACATCGCCGAGAGTGATTTGAATTCCGCCATTATGAATGTGGTCTGTCGATCGGGAAAATTAAGTCAGTTGTCTTTTTGTTTTTTTGCTTTTATTTTTTTGTTTTGTTTTTTCCATTCCCGGGTCGACATGATGCCGCGATTGTTTACCTTTGGTAAATTGTTTTTTAAAATTTGTTTGGCAAGTGCTAGACCATCTGCAAGGGACGCATCATTGGGAAGTTAATTGGTTTGGGAACGCCCTTGAATCTGGATATTTTATGGTGATGGAAATAATGACTTTTGCAGTGTGCATCGATTTTCCGGCAATTGATGATCTGGTATGTCTTTAATTTGGACAAAATCTTCCAAATTCTAGATTTGTTCACTGGGTGGGTGGGTGAGTGGGTGGCCAGAGGTGAATCTGAGTAGGATACGTTTGATCTAAGAAACCATGACGGGTGCTGGAAAATCGGTGTCACATGTGATGGCAAATTACTGCCCCTTTAAGAAAAAAAAACTTTAAATCGTCAATCGCGGTGTCACCATCTCCCCCTTCCAATCCCTTAACTTTGTAATTTTTCGTCGGTTCACGTTTAAAACGGAGGAAATTGTCGTTTAGCTCTGCCCCCTGACAACGAAACGAGTAGCAGCAGTACCACTACTACTACCACGTCCACTCCCCGCATGTCCAACACCACTTTTAGTCCGATGAGTCCTGCCATCGAGGAAGGGTTGTCTGCAAGCACGTTGAGTGCAGGTTGGGAAGATTTTTTGAGAAAAGTATTATTTTTATTTTTTTGTTTAATTTTGGAATTGTTTTCCCAATACCAAAAGTCGAGGTGGCCCTGCCTTTGCTACAAGGAGACGAGTTCATGAACCGCATGAACGTGAAGCCCCGTGGGCGACAGAGGTCCTGGAAGCAGGAAGACATGTTCAGTGCCATAAAAGCGATCGTGACCCATCAAATGTCGTTGGCCAAAGCCAGTCGTCAGTTTGGCATCCCTTATCCGACCCTCAAGGTCTACTTGAAGAAGGTGGCCAGCATGGCCAAACCACCCGAATGGGCCGATTCCGAAACACCGTCGTTGCCTGCCGGATGGACACCTCCACCTTTGAACACTTGGTCCAGTCCTCAGGGTAAAAAGAACAACCGATGGCCAAGTTTTCTTCTTGTTGAAGACCAATTCGATGTTGTAGTCTGTTGCTTTCAAATCCCAATGGCTCGAACGAGTTTTTCAGACACGATTCTTGTACGACGGTTTTACTTGCTAAGAATTTTACTGAAAATTTCCGATGGAAGAAATTTCAAGGGTTTGCGTGTCCCATCGGAAGGGTGTGACTTTGAAATCTAGGCAAATACTGCAAAAAAATATTAAAATATCTGGGTTTACAACTAACTTTGTGGAAGTTGGTGTTTACGTGACTGGAATATTCCACTTTATCGGAAACTTTTCTGGGAATTCCTGGCATGTAAACTTGTCTTCTGGTGTCTATAAAGCAGAGGGTTAGTCAGTTAATAATTGTTAAACTGAATTCTAGCTTAAAACTGGTTTTTTTTTTTTTTGATTGGTTGATCACATTTGCAATTCCAGGCATCAAAATTTTCTCATACTCTAAAAACTCATCCAAAACACTCAGACACACTTTCTTTTCGATTTATTGGAATCAGATTACGCGGTTTAAGGGTACTAAATGTAGGGAATATTTAAAATTTGTGCTAATCCTCTGCTACGATTATTGGGAATTTGAATGCAGAACCTCGAATTGTTCTTTGGAAAACTTGGTGATGGGGATAAAAAAAAGAGAGAGAGAGATTTAGAAATATGTTGAATTAACGATTGCACGCATTAGGTGCATCGAATCTGGGGCCGAGGCCGTCGGATAATGCGGAAGAAGCGCAGAAGAACGAAGCATACAATAGGAAATTGACGATAAGCGAGGTTTATTCGGAAAGCACGTCGGACTCGAGTCAGGACGAAGACGACGAAGATGAAGAAAACCACGAATCTAATCAAAAGATGGTAAACCCAACATTTCCGCCGTCCTCTTCGATCACTTTCGAACCAATTCGACCGCCAATTCACGAGGAATCCGGTGATTCCGAGCCATGTTCATCTCGAATTCCCAAAGTAGAGTTGATGGAGGGGTCTTCGGACGACGAAGAAGAAGACGAGGAGGAAGACGACTCCGCTGCCGCTGCCGCCAATTCCGCCGTGGCACGCGCTGGGGCTGGTGGGGTCGGGCCACAAGTACCAGCTATGCAGAATCCATGTTTAAACAAGGGGCCCGAAGTCCCATTGCCCCAGGAAGAGATGGAAGAAGAACACGACAACCGACCACCATGGATCGAAGTACTCACGTTGGACTGACAATGAATGAACTGAGGGGTTAAGATATTTGATTGAGTTTTCATTCGTTGATGACCCCTCACCTTCCACCCCAAAATCTCCCTTTCCCAATTTCTCCCTTTGATCAACTAACTAACTGGCAAAAAATATTTTTCCCGGTGATTTCCCATTTCGCCGAAAGAGGATTTTTAGTAGAAAAAATGAATCTTTTGGCTCTTTTCGGCGAAAGGGGCCATGACTTTCCCCATGATTTTCTTTCTTACCATTTCCCATAATTTTTTTTTTTTTTTAAAAAAAAGAAAACATTTTTTTGAATTTGGTTCCACTGCTGGCCAGTCGGTTAAAATTGTGACTCGGTTTAGTTTGCTTTTGTCTAGTTAGATTTCGATATTCGAACGATGTTAGTCTGTCCGGTGTATAATTTTTTATTTTTTTTTCTGGCATTCGTTGAACCGATTGGAATATTTGGAATCTCAAGTGGTGTGACGAACGAAAAGGGTAACTTATGACTCGAGAGAAAGAGATTTTCTGCGTTAGATGTACAGAATAAATATTCGTGTAAAGTTTTGTGCTTCCCGCCGACGCCCCCGTAGATGATTTTTTTCTATTTTAATTTTAATATTATTTTTTTTTTTACATTGGATTATTATTATTATTATGTAAAAGTACAAACTGATGGCAGTCCAATGCCCCGTCTCCCCCCTTTTGCTCCCCAATTTTTATTTTACGATATACCAACTTACGAATGAATCATCACAATAAACTTATGCAAATATTACAGTCCACACAAGGCTTCTGTAAAACTGATGCAATTTTCGCTTTATGGGCCTTTTGTCATACAAATCATGCGGTTTTTTTTGCATCCGGTCTTCGGTTTAATTTCTCGCGTGATGAAAAAGGAGACTACAGGATGGAAAAGAAATTAAAGGAAAAAAAAAAACCAATAAGAAGTTCTTAAATATATCTTAACCATCATAACCATATAGAACGAAACAACCATGCAAAACTGAGTTAGAAATCAAACTATACAATATTGTCTGTCTGTCCTCTTTGCTTGCCTTAGGTCATTCAGGGCACAAAAATGAAAAATGATTAAAAAAAAATATTCAACTATAACACGACTAATTTTTAAATAGTCTGGAATATAATGAGGGATTTGCTGATTATCTAGAATTACAATTCACATTTTGTGTGTAAAATACGAGAATTTATTGGTTCTCGAGGACCAAAGGAGATTTTTTAGCCTCTGTGCTTTGCTATTGCTTCCACACTAACTAACCAGTGCTCCTAACAAATTGGTGAGAGTTTATACAGACGTCCAGTGATGTAGCAGAGAATTTTCTCATTACTCAACAAACACTACGTTTACATGTCACATAGACAGAATAATGTGTATGAGGTCAACTGTCAAATTATCCTTTGGTAGACAGATAAAGAGTTTACGATTGCCAGCGGCTACTCTGTCCAAGTTGGTCGGAGAATGTGATTTCAAATTAGCCTGCCACGTAAATGCACTCATTTTAGGATAATTCGACAGTCTGAACACAAAACCATGTAAACAGACGTGTGGCATTGTGGGAACGAAGAACTTATCGGTATACTATGCTAAAATTTGTTTCTAAAACCTTGCGTTCTAGGTCACTTATTTTCTGCAACACATTTTTAATTTAAAAAAAATATGTTGCAATTTTACTTTCACTCTGCCATACCATGTCATATAAAGTTTCAAAAAATACATCGATTAATTTTAGCACCCTAAAAACTGTCCAAACTCATAAATAGGGATTTAAATAATATTGAACTAATGATAATGAAATGGATATAATGATACAGATATGGACATAATGGAAATTTCGGGTGCGACACCATACCAATCGCCACCGACGGGCAAGAAAAAAACATCGGTCGTCCACGAACATTTTGACGACTTGGGTGAAAGATATTCCTGCAAATATTGCAATCAATCATACAAGAAGGACAGAACTGGTGCAACTGGTAATCTGAAAAGACATTTGGAACGGTACCATCACACCGAACTATACCCGAGCACTGGTACTGGTACATACGAACTCCAAACCGATAATTCAGCAAATCCAAATTATATTTAACACTTCATTTTCCTTGATTTAAAAAAAAAATATCAAAACCCATCCCTAAAGATAATTGGCCAAGTGGAAGCCATTTTTTAAATCTTGGACCAATCAGTGCTAGTTATTTAGAAAATGAACCAATCTTGGAAAATTGTCATTGTCAGCCATTTTATCAAAAGTCATCCAAAAATTTAAAATGGATTGGTTGAATTTTTAAATAAAATTGCACATTTTAAGTAAGAAAAACTCGAGATGTTAGTGAAGTATTACAAAAAACATAGGACCTGTTAACACGAAAAGGTGATATTTTTATTTTGCAATTCAAAAAGTATCTCGTGACTTCCCTGCATATCATCCATCTATGATCTTCCCTCCACTGTGGTCAGACGAAAACTGATCTCAGCTTTTCTTTTCTGTTTTGCAAAAATAAAGAAAAAGAAAGAAATAAATGAAATACAAATATTATAGGACAAAAATAAATAAATAGAGAAATAAATAGCAAAAAACTGCTTTATTTTGTGTGCTATTAATCATTGAGTGGATTTTTGAGATAAAAATGTTTTTCATGTGTCCAGTAGTCGATACACACGAAGAAAAACGAAATATCATTCGAGTTTAGCCAGAGTTGACAAGCAAAAGATGTTTAAAGTGTCACGACGCGTCCAAGTGTATACCAGTGTTTGAAATTTATTTATTTTTTCATTTTATTTATTTATTTACTTACTTTTATTTTTTTTTTATGATATTATCCATGAGTTTGTGGCAAATCGATCGCCAAATCTTCCCTAGTGCCTTGTGTAGTGTAGGTCACGTGATTTTATTCTTAATTTTTCTTTAAAATATTAAATACTAGGCTTTGATTTGGTTCGGAAGAGTGATTTCGAAGCTTTGAAAGCTTTATATCAATTTTTTTTTCTAAGTAGCAACCTGAAAAAAATGTCAGTGTTGATCTTTAATGGCAACATGTTTTGAATGTCAGCTCCGGTGTCTAAAAATATAAAATAAAAAAAAATTCATTTTTATTTTTTTTTTTTTTATTAAGTTTTTTTTTTTGTAAATACATAATAATAGTCCCAAGTTGCTTCCGGTGTAGCTTTGATGTCGAGAAACGGTGTTTTGATGCCCATTTTTTTGTGATATGTTTTTAATTTTTTAAAAATAAAATAAAAAAATATGGAATTATTATTACTATCGATGGATAAATAAATTTTTTGAAAGCCAAAACAAACATTTTGACTGATTTTACAAACAATAGTTGATATGCAAGTTGTGATGTATATACATATATAAATATATATATATATATTATCATAAATATATATATATTGGAATAATAATAATAATTGCCCATGATGTAATTTTTAGCATCTGTTTTTCCTGATGTGATATTTGGTTTGATATTAAAAAAAATGAAATATAATAATAATGATAATAAACACTGAAAAAAAACTTAAAATAAAAAAAAGCAGCCACATATCATTAATTTAATTACATGATTTTGATAATTATGGGAGAAACTGTCCCTTGAAATGGATGTTTTGTGTCCATATGTTTTCTATATTGTGAATTTAAATTTATTTGTAAACTTAAGTGTTTGTTTCCTTCGTTTTCCTTGATTTTAATTATTTTTATAATAAAAAAACAATTTTTTTGTTTTTTTGTTGTATTCTGAAGTATACATTTAAAGGTTAGCTTCGGTGTGATATTAAATAATGATATACATAATTTTTTAGGTTTTATCATAATTTATGTCTACTTCACTGTTTTTTTTTTTAATTTAATTTTTACTTCCGAGCACTTTTTTTTGTAGATTTTTTTTTTCTTTAATTTTAAATTTTTGAAATTTTATTGTGAAATATCGACTCGGATCGAAATGCCATTTTGAGTGATTTTGTCCACAGTTTTCTTGAGAGAAAAAGAAAATTTCGTATGAAAAATAAACGGTATTTGTTTTTCCGCCCTGTTGGTGAAATTACGAGCTTCGTATACATATTTGTCATGATATAGAATACTGAAAATGGAATGAATGAATCATAGGATTGTTTTTTATTTAATTTTTTCATTTAGTTTTTTATTTTATTTTTTTTATTTTTAAATTTAAATTAAATTTTAGTCTGTAGATTTTTTTGTTTTCGTTTTTAAATTGATGATAGGTGTGTCTGTATATTGTTTAGTGTATTTTGTAGGCTGAATTTTTAATTCGATCGAAAAGATATGCTTTGTATGAAGCTTTACTTTGAAATAAAAACCTGTGAAATGTAAAAATTCACTTTTATTATTCCTTCGGTTTTCTTTTAAGCGCGCGTCAAAAGGTACGTTTTCTGAGTTTTTTTAAAAGAAAAGGAGAAATTGAATTAAAAGAGAGTAATGTTTTGTTTTTGTTTACCCGAATCGATGCACTTTTATGTTTTAATTTAGGTTTGAAATACTGGCGTGCTGTCAAATCGAGGTTTTGAATTATGGCCGTAGATGAAATTCATTCTAATGATTACTATAATTCATGGTTTATTAATTTTTGAAATTAAAAAAACGTCGATTTTTATGAGGTTAAAGTAGAATTTATCACATACGCAGCACCGAAATTAAAAATTTCCGAAAAAATTTTTCAAGCATAAAAGTGGATTGTGACCTTTGATAAATTAAAGCCAGGATTCAATAATAAAAAAATAAAGTGAAAAATCACCAATCACCAAATAAAAGCAACTTTATATACAAATTTTTGAAATAAATGATAAATAAAAGGCTGGACATAATGATGGACTTGTTTACAGCTTTAATTGAATCCTCGCCCGAAGTTATACCTGTCAAAGATGAACCCTATGACGATATAACGACGACCGAAAGTCCGTCTATGACTATCGCTGGTCCACCACCACCACCTCAAGTCAGTCAGGGATTACTGGCGCCCGTTCTTGTTGCTGTTCCTTCTGCTACACAATCTACTTCATCCGGTGCTTCTTCTGTTGCTGCTTCGGCTGCAATACCCGCTGTTCCTGGAACTAGTGCAGGTTAGTTGAGTTTTTTCTTTCTTTCTTTTATTTTTTTATTGAAATGTGTGCAGGTTATGATGTTGTGTTGAGAGTGGTTTTGTTTTGATTTTTTCTAAATTTGATTTTCTAATTAAAAATGTGGGATGGGATGGGATGTAGGCGGTAGGTGGAAATAGAATTTAATTTTGAAATGGATTTTGCTACCTTTTTGACCTTTGAAAGTGTGGAAATGGAAGATTGGTCGGTTTGATTAAGAGAAATGTTTTTCATTTTGGGTGGGTTGCTTTTAAAGTTTTAGGTAAACGACCTTCTTAAATGAGGATTTTTGGTTGGTTAATTCTACACTAATTATTCCACGTGAATGAAAAGCACTGTTAACATCACAGATGGTCTTGTGGTTTTAATGTACAGAACTGCTTAACTGCGTTTTCTAAATTCTTAAAGACTGGTTGTCGAATGAAATGAGTTTATATCGTATTTTAAATCGGGTAATGAATAAAGTCATCGAAAATTATAGAAAAGGTAACTTTAACAAGATTAATATCGCTCTAACGTATGTTACCAGCCGATAACTCGGATTATCACTCGGTAACCTGGTAACTGTTGATATCGACAGTTAACTGTCGATATCAATGGTTCCTGATCTATAATTTAGGTTATCGACAGACAATTGCTGACATCGACAGTTAACTATCGATATCACCGGTTCCTAGTCGATAATTTAGGTTGTTGGTCGACAGACAACTGCTAATTGCAATGTCTGCATTGTCCCCTATTATAATGATTAAGTAATAATTAAAATTATAATAATTTTATATTTATGCATACCTTTACAATGTCATAGTAATTGGATAATACTAGAATATTAAGTCGTTTACTTTTTATTCCATGGACATCATATTTTGGATTCTTCTAAATTAACATGTAACAAACATTACACTAATACTCTGTATCAATGCTTCCTGGTCTATAATTTAATTTGTTAACTTGGGTTATTGACAGACAACTGCTGACATCGACAGTTAACTGTCGATATCAATGGTTCCTGGTCTATAATTTAGGTTGTCGATAACTTTGGTTATCACTTGATAACTTGAGTTATCGGCAGACAACTGCTGTTATCGACATTTTGTCGATATCAACGGTTCCTGGTCCTGGTCGGTAATCTAAGTTATCACACACTAACCGTCGATGGTTGTTGGTTGATAACTTGGGTTGTCAGACGGCAGGTCCTTCTTTCTATAAGATAGCGGTTAGTTGTCTTAGCTTTAAATTTAGAAGAGAATACCTTTTATTGTGTTAAGATAATGTAAATTAAAAGGGATAATAAAATGTACTTGGTTAAGAGCCAATCACAGTGGTGCTTTCTGATTGGGGTTTATCTGTAAAAATTCTTACTAGTGTGATTACTGTAATAAAATCCCGATTATCCAGTACACTATTAAACAGCACTTCTTGCTGTAATGGCACATGTCCACACAGCCTTTTATGACTCGACATTGGCTTTAGTGGAATGGTTGTCTCACCATCCAACATCACCTGGAAACTGCAGAACAATCTTGTGCACATTTTTTTTGCAGGTCTCGACAAAACATGGCCTAGGTCATCTTTCACTTCTACGCTTGTAAAATTGTGGTTTCAAGGAA
>JAQFZO010002691.1:0-11502 GCA_034695885.1 Geophilus flavus | reverse complement strand
AAACAATGAACTAAACAATGCAGCAACTAAATAAATGACTGCTGACCAACAATTAAATTATTCTAAAATGGTGAAATTAATCATAACTTACAAACTCATAATAATATATCATGTAACAATGTTAATAAGCAAAAAAGCAATAAATAACAATGAGTCGTGTAATAATACTACATTGAAGTCTTTAAACAGTGAATATACTTGATGAGAAAATAAGCTGCAACAAAGTTAAACAACAAACAGCAACAACAATGCAGCAACTAAAGATAAACTTACAACAATTAAATTATTTTAAAATGTTGAAATAAAGCTTAACTTATAAACTCACAACAATACATCATATAATAATGTCAATTATGCAGCAAAACAATAAATCTATAATAAGTCATGTGATAATACTGCATTAAAGTCTTTAAACAGTAAATTTAGCTTCATAGATGAGAAAATAAATGCAAGAAACTTGACAACAATGCAGTAACTAAACTAACATTGTTTAAAATGTTGAAATAAAGCATTATGTAACAAACAACAATACATCATGCAATATACTCACAGTACTACATCATGTAAGAAACTCATAACAATATATTATGTAATGTCAATAATGTATAAAAACAATAAATCAACAAAGTCTTATAACTTAATAATATACAGTACTGCATTTAGCTTCTTTGTTAGTTGAGAATTAAGTGTGCAAGAAAGTTAAACAATGTAGCAACTAAACAAGATACAACAGCTGATCAACAATTAAACTATTTTAAAATGTTGAAATAAACACTAACAACAATGTCAATAATACATCATTGCTAATAATGCATCATGTATCAATGCCAATAATAGATCGTTTCAATTCAGCATTGATATCTTGTAAACAGTGAATTTAAATTAAATAGCCATTCAATTCAATTTATGTTGATTGCCCCAACCCCATAATGCAAATTGCAAATAAAATTTATGGTTTAAAACTTTTCTTTTACTTTTTATTCGAAAAAGATAAAAAGTTGGCTCCATTTCTTAAGAATGATCACTACATTTGTGACTGCATTTAAAAAAAAAAAAAAAACCTTCAATTACAAGTGACGTCATTTGTAAACATCTCAAACTAAAAAGAGAAAAACAACCAGATGAAGATCATTTTTTCCCCTTAAAAAAAAAGCCAAAAAAATAAAAAATAATTTAAATAAATAAATGTTTTCTTTAAAAAATGTCCTGGTGACTTCATTTAAGGAAATGACAAGAAAAAATAGTATAAGAACCCAACATCAATTCTTTGAATGATAAATGAAGTGGAACCAATAAAACTGCCATACTAGTTAAGGGTCAGCAATAAATTGCGCGAAAGCACAATACCAATTTTATTCGCATCTGCCCACATTTGGTGCCCTGTAGTAAACGCCTGCGTTCCATTTACAGACCAATCCCACTTTTTCCTTTATTTTTTTTCTTTTCTTCGTCTTTAAAAAAAAAAAATTAAGCCGATAAAATATCTTGAGATTTGATTTTGTTCAACATTTGAGCTTTGAGGCCCTTTTCATTAGTTGCGTTTCTTTTGGTATAAGGGCGCAACCGACTCGTTTCTCATGCCAACATGTCCATTAGGAGTGTGAGGTCCTTTAGGATATACGGTCGAGTGTAATGAGGCCCATGTCGTAAAATTCTTGGCTCTTGCCGCGATGATGGGCGATTCATCTTTCTTCATTTTTGGAACTGACTTTTAAGTTTGGCGTAGGTAGCTCATTGACGCCCAGTCGTTCTGAGTTTTGCCGCTCGGAGATAAATTTTCTCCTATTAGTTTGTCGAATTTGTTTTTTTAATATTTCATTTTAGAGGTTGGTCGGAGGAAGTTTTAATGCGCTATAAATCCAAAGGGGGTTAAAGGAAGTTATTTTAAATTGCCTGATAAATAAGGAGGTTTCAATTTGCGGTTATTGGTTGTTGGGATGGAATGACACAAAAATGTGATGTCTAGTTATTTTACTAGAGTGTTTATACAATAACTTACCTGATTATTGATCAATAATTTACTGGTTTTATTAAAATAATTTTGTTGTGTGTAAATTCTTGTTTTATGTTACTACAATATATAGAACCTTTCCAATATGAAAAGTGGTATATTTCATATATATTAATTAATAAGTTTATTACCGGAACTAAGAACTCGTTGACAATTGCTTCACTGCATGGCTTTGGTTTGTTTTGGACACCGGTGAAGGGTTGCCAAGTTGTCTTGGTTAATCAGGGTTCTAACCAGCGATTAGCCTTTTTAGGCATAAGTTCCTCCCGCTAGGAGCGCTGATAGGGTCGCGCTACTCATTCCGGTCGCAGCGGTAATTATATTGTTTCTTTGTTTGCCATTAATGCTGAGTTGCTATGTATCGTTTGGTTATCATGGCTTCACTAACAGTAAGACATGTGTTGTCTAAGACATTGGATTAAACCTTTAAGTTTATTTTCTATAATTCACAAATCCAAGAACTTTATCAACAAACTGTTTACGGCATATCCAAAATATAATTTACATATATTTTGAATACCGTAAATCCTCTGATAGTGCACCCACACACTATTTTGCAGAATGAAATTTTCCTCTGCGCTTTATTATAGATCTGCATAATAATTGATCACAACAGAAAATTATGTAAACATACCAGTTTACTCTACCGTTCTTACCAAAAGGGGTATTATTATGTCATATCTTGCTATCACCATCAAAAAAACAACAGTAATTTGCTATTTTTGATCAATAACTTTCGTTTATAACAATAACTTGCTGCTTCCAGACACTAAACTCTTGAAATTTGTTGGATTGTTGAACCTTAGTAATTGCTATACATTTAAATATTGTTGTACTTGTTGCTACAGTGACTTGTGACACAAACTTGTTACATTGTTTATGAGGTTATTGTTTATGAGGTTTAAGAAATTGCCTGTTTTTATAAAAACATTATTACAAGATCAATCCATAGCACAACAAAATTCCCTGAAACAATCAACCCACAACTCAATTAAAAGTTAAAACCCTCTAAAGTATAAATCACAATAATAAATGTTGTGATACAATGTATTACATTGCTTTGTTGTGTATAACAATAAACAGGGGGTATAGCTAAATCCACAGATGACAACAATAAACTAACATCTCCATTATTCTAAATTCATTGTAATATATAATCGAGGTAACAATTAAGTCATATATTGTTGCATACTATTGTAAGGATATTTCCTACAAAATTTAAAATAGTAAATAAATCAGTTTAAACTCAACAATCATGCAGTAAACATATAAACTACACAACACCAAGCAAATCAAAGAAAAACCGCCCACAAACTTGCAGATTCGCAAAGAGTTACCTTCTTCGCACTACATTTTTTCCTACTCACGCTTGATGCCTAAATTAGCACGCAAAGAAATATTAACACACCAAACATTTAAAAACACTTTACCTCTAGGCTTTTTCAACCCTGTAGAAACGGATCAGTATTATAATTACACTCAGAAAACGACATCTTTACTAAGACATTAATTCTTAAACCAGCTTGATTAATTCGAGTATCATTTATTATTATTAAAAACCATTTTTTTTCTTTCACTCTTTGATTTCCACCAATTTTTTTCCCATCTGTTTTTAAAAAAAGCTCCAGGCATAGAACTTGAATTTTAAATGGAGTTTGCGCGTTGGAGTTGGAGACCAGAAGCCGGCGGGCTGGTGACGTGAGTTTTTCAGGTGTTGAACACCTGTTAAAATGGATGATTCACTCGAAACATTTCATTCATACCTGAATATGCTCCATTGAGAGAATTAACAGACTAAACGTGTAATTATCACTCGATTTGCATGGAATTGTGACTCGCAAACCAGGTGTGTGCACTTTAAATTTCACCACACGTGCCGTTGCTTGGACCTTCGTGTGTCCAGGTGTCCTCGTATGTATGTATACACGAACAAATTAACAGGTAAAATGAAAATAAAATTTAAAAAAAAAAATCATACAGGATGTTAAATGAAAAAAAAATAGGTGAATTCCAAGTTCTTGTTTTTGTTGTTTAATTCTATTTTTCTGTTTTTTAAAAACAGTTTGTGAGGAAAATAGTCAAAACACTATGAACTAAATACCGGTATTTTTGTTTTTTTTATTTGTTTTTGATCGTTAGTTGCTAATTTGGTCACTAGGGAAGTAGAAAAATGAACATTGGAAACTGTAAAATGAAATTTAAATTTGTTTTCGACGACTTTCCGACATAAAAATTGCAGAACTTTGAACGAGACGATAATCTAGTGACTTAATTCGTAATTCCATGTCAGTCGACTCATTACTGTGTCTCTTTGATGCCATTATAGCAATCTGGTCGTTTCGGGCACATTGGTTTATTTAAATTTAATCAAACTTCCCTGGTGGCTGATGAGTGTGATGCATCGATGGACAAATGATGATGCAATTTTCTGTTTTATGTTTACCGTAAAGCAAAAATGGTTTTAAAATTTGTTTATATCACCACTAGTGTCCAATGCGTGCAAAGCATTGACGGACGAATGATGACGCAATTTTTTATTTATGTTTATAGGAAAAAAAGTTTGCCATTGGCATCGTCTCCACCAAATGTGGTGAGATTTTAACTCTTGGTTCATCTGGAATGGCGTTTTTAGTTTTGCAGTGCATGATCATAATCACGATAAATTTCAAAAGTGTAACTGTGAAAAGGGGAAGACGTGCGGGGTTCATCTTTTAGGAGGTGATAGAGGATTTGATTGGCATCAATTTGCACCAAATTTGGACTCGACTGGACTTCTAGTTTTGATTTGGCATTGGTCTGTGGCTAGATTTCCCCAAAAAATGAATGTTGTGCCAACTTCAGCCCGGTATATATATGACCGATGGAACGGAGCAACTTGTATGTCACTCGTATGTCACTCGATTAAATGTCTCTGTGGACTTGCACAATTTGGAAGAGAATGGAATGAAAAATTAGATGAAGAATTAAGACGAGAAGGTTTTATTAGATTAGTGAATGATCAAAACAACCCTATCGTTTGTTTTTGTTTTTCTGCTTTCCTGGTGGCCAAATTAGCAATTAATAATCAAAAACAAATAAAAGAAAACAAAACTAGAGGATGTTTTGGACTGTTTTTCTCATAAATTCTTTTAAAAAAACAGAAAATTCTGGACTAAAGTATGAAAAACAAAAACTTTGGAAACACCAACTGTAAATTATAAAAAAGAAATAATTGACAATTTAATACAAGTGAGAAAAACAGTCTAGTCAGTTGACAGTAAAATTATTGGAAGTGAAAAGAGACGCCACAGGGGGCCAGCAGGTACGTGGGACGTGGGTGCCACTGCACCAGAAGGTAAAATAATACATACAGTAAAATAAAAAAAATAAAAATAAAGTCGAAGACGACATTTCGGATGATTTTTATCATCATTTCCCTTTTACCTTTTCTCTAATTCATAATACGAGTCGTAAAAAAGGGAGGGAAGAATAAGTTTAAAATTTACGATCATGTTGGCGCTTTAAATTTCATTCAATAAAAATTAAATTATAGGGTTTTGGTTGATCAAAGAGAGAAATTATATTTTTTTGATTAGTTTTTCATGGTTTTTATGTGAGAAATATGCGTTTGGGAAAGAATGTTGATGTGGTTTTTTTTTTTTTTTTGGACGCACCTTTTTGTGTTGACCAAACGGTAGCCCACCCTAGGGCAGTTGGTTGGTTGCTTGCGTCAATCGCTTCATGGTCAGCGAAATTACACTACTGCCCACGCGTTTCTGTGCCCAGGTGGTCCACAAAAGGGACCAAAGCTTGGGAAGATGATGTGTAATCATAATTATGCTTGTTTTTATTTAGGATTCGTGATTTGATTTGATAATTTTATTTTTTTTGGTTTTTGGTTTTTTTTTTTTTTAGTGATGGAAGTAATTAATGGGTTTGTAAATGGTTTTTATTGGGGGTGGGATTGGATGGTTTTGTGGGAATTTTTGGGGTTTTTGGTCGGTTATATGGTTTTTTTAAGGGTTTTGAATGTAATTTGTGTTTTTTGTATGGTTTTTAGTTGTTTTTAGGGTTAAAATAGGAAATTTGATGGTGGAATTTGATGGTTATGTGACAGCAAAGATTGATTTTTGGCTTTTGATGAGTGTTTAAATTGGAAATATTGTGTGGAATTTGTTGATAATTTTACAGGTAAGTCTGATTTTTTGCTTTTTGATGAATTCTTAAGAGTTTTGAAGGCAGTTTGTGCATTTTTGGGGGTTGAAAATTAGAGAAAATATTGAAATTGGTGGAATTTATTGCTAATTTGACAGGTAAAACCTTTTCTTTTGCTTTTTGATCAGTGTTTTTGTCACTTCTAACATTTTTTACAAAGATTTTCATGTAATTTTTATGTTTTTTTGGGTTGTATTTTGGGGTTGAAATTGGAAAGATTAAGTGGAAATATGTAAAATATGATGGTAATTGACAGGTACGATTATTTTTTTCTGCTTTTTGGAGGGTTTTTAACCGTTTTCAATGTAGTTTATGACATTTTGGATTGAAAATTGCAAAAATAATACTAAACTTCATGAAATTTCATTGCAATTTCACATGTAAGACTGTTTTATTCCTTTGTGAACCATTTTAAAGAGTTTTTAAATGCAATATTTACCTTTTCCTTCTATTTATTTCTTACTTTAACTATCAAAAACCAATTTTCCATTTATTTACAAATACCAAAAACAAATTAAATAAAAAATTCAAAAAAATAAAAAAAATAAAAAAAAATAAAAACATATTTACAGAATCTAAATTAATCATATGACTAACTTTTACGACTTGGCAAAAAAACATCATTTAAAAAATTGCAACGTAATATATTTTTATGATGTAATTTGTCGTTGCTTAACACACATTTTTTTAACCAAGCAATTTGTAACAGTTGGAATATTAATTATTCTAAACAAATTTTTTTCCCATGAAAAAATTTTGACACTTGCTTACACACACACAACACAACCTTCGAGTCTTTTACAAATGTCAAAGTTGCAAAGAAGGAAGGTCTGCTTCGTATACAAATCAATCGAAAAACAAGCCTTTTTCTCCATAAATTTCGATATAAACTTCCCGACCGATCATTGCGATATGTAATTAAATATATAAATTAAAACGAGACGTATAAATAATTAGAAAAAAAATTAAAGCGAAAAATGCGAGCAATTTTTATTTAATAATTGCACACCCATGACACGTAATTGCTCACTCAAATCTGTCTTTTTCGCTTTGATTGACAACGCAGTTTACAATAGAAGGAGTCGGGTGTGTTGGTTAATTACTGTCTGCTCCATATTTATAACTATGTATGTATAAGTACGTGAAAATTTAATTTAACACTTTTTTTATTCGTGGCCTAAATTGGTAACGATAAATTGGTTCGTCGGGTTTTGGATTGGGATTTTTTTTTAAATGGATTTAAAGGATTGCGCAATGAAATTTTAAGGTCGGTTTTTTTTTTAAAAAAATAAAAGCAATGTTTTCGGAAGAATTTTTTTATAAGTATTTTAAAAGTATTTTAAATTACGTAGTTGTCATTAGTCGAAGACAATGCATTTATATTTATGGATAAGGAAACCATGCGCCCTATCGTGCCCGGTGTCCCATATATGGGACATAGAAATTTACCATCATAAATATAATTTTTTTTTTCTAATTTTATATACGTACCGTACTGTATATGAAAATTAAGTTGTTGGGCATACATATGGGTTAAGCAATTTTGATGGTCATCACAAGTATGCACTGTAGATGGTTTGTTAGGTTAGGGTCTGTCTGAAGCGTATTTTGTTTGTGACACCAAAATAACATCAACTTTTCTGAAACCGGAAGTGACGTAGTGGTGGGAATTATGAAAATTAATTGTTATAAAACGATAATCATATCATTTCACATTATTATAAATTTAACAATTTTTATTCTCATAGTTTTATATTTTTAGATTTTAATATTGTGGAGTAAAATGTTACAAAGTTAATGATAATTTCAAATTTTTTTATTAGTTTCAATTTGGCTGTTGTGAGTGTTTGAAATTTGAATGTATCACAAATTACAATTATGGGCAATCGTGCAGAACATCGACCAAAAACAGAACATAGCCTTAACCATAGACCTAAATTACCATAGACTATCAACTATTGAATTGTGGGTAAACAGCTCTGCTGTACTCATCTAATAGAAGTTCTATTATATTCACACCAAAAAAACAAAAACCCACCAAATTCCATAACATTTCATCACAAAACCAAAAGAAAAAGGACAAAGCACAGAAAAAGAGCCAATACATGCAAGACACCGCTTGCTTACCTTAAACAGGAAGTGAGCCATACACAAACCACTGACATGAGAAGATGAGCAGATGAGACCATCTACCAACTGTGCCTCTGTCTACAAGCCCATGGCAGCCATGTTGAGTTTCAGTCCATGGTATCGCAAAGTATGATTACAGTGTAACCGTTGGTTACCAGGGGCGACCTGTGTGTCGGTTTTCCCGCCTGTTTCCATGGATATGGAGACAGGATGCAACCAAAAGGGGTATAAAGGTCCCCTCATTTCCTCTTTGTTCATTCGCAGTCAGATCTTTGTATTGAATAGTCATAATGTAATTGTTAAGCCTTTTCATTGTGTTAGGGCTTGGACCCAACACCCAGGAAAAATGATGTTTGTTCCTTTACCAATGGATATCTCCTAATTTCGAGTTAGATAGCGAACAGTAAGATGGATTGGTTGTAGGAACCAACCATACGATACAACAGCAATGTGTAGAACAGGGACCGAAAACAGAACCCTACCTTAACCAACAATAGTTTTACTATAAATAAGTTATGTTAGGCCACCTAACTCAACTTAACCGAACTTATTAATAGCAAAACTAATTGTTATATAAGGTTAGGTTCTGTTTCCGGTCCCCGATCTACACCATTGCAAGAGTATTGTTTAATCTTTTACATTGTTACGGTACCTGTGTCAATACGTCACTTCCGGTTTGGTCTTTTCTTAGTTAAGCTGCACTGCATTTTCGGGCAAATCATCAAATAATATCACTTTTTCGATAACGGAAATAAAAACCGTGTCCTAATTTTATCCGCATATCAAACTTTTAAGAGTTTTTCATTTTTCATTGCGTGACACCTTTAAATGGATAAATGGATAAATTGATTACAAATTTAAAAAATGAAATCAATTTATCCGATTTTTATGATTCCATCTCTTTTTGCCACTAATTTTCGCTGAGACCATAATTGCCATCATCAGCTAAATTTGAAAGGTGTTTTTGTCAAGTTTTTGTGCCTGGTTTTGATTGCATCATGAGGAGAAAACTCGTTTCTTTCGCCTAGTTCAATTCCGTGAATTAGAATAATGCCACTTCTCATTATTTTTTAATAGAAAAATTTTTACCTTGCTCTGTGCTCGTAAAATTAAAATTAAAATTGATTTTTTTTACTTTATATGAGAGCCTTCATTGAATAATTTATAACATTGCGGTTTCTTGTTTTGAATCTTATTTCCTCAATGTTTTTTGTTGTATCAATTACTCATAAATGTTTTTTTAAAAAAAGTTTAATAATGGAAATAAAAATAAAAGTGTTAAAAGTTGTTTTAAAGGTTAAAAGTATGTCATTATTCATGTATTATTGACTACTGTTTGTTTTGTTTATCTTTGTTTTGTTGTGTTTATTTGCTGAACAGACTGTTGTGCATTATTTTATTGTTGATGGAACAATGCAGAATGGTGTTGAACAGTGTTAACAATGTATTAAACACATGTAACAATGGTTTAATTCACTTTTATTGTATTTTACCAATTATGATTTATTGTTCATGTTAACATTGTTGTTCATCATTTTATTGTTGAGTTAACAATGGAAAACTGTTTTATACAATGTATTAAACACTCCTAACAATGATTGAATTCATTTTTATTGCATTTCACCAACTGTAGTTTGTTGTTTATCTTCATTTTATTGTTTTTTGTTTGTTGAACAGTATTGTTCATCATTTTATTGTTGATGTAACAATGGAAAACAATATTAAACATTGTATTAAACAACCACAACAATGATTCAATTAACTGTTTAATGTCTTTCATCAACTATACTTTGTTGCTAATCTTCATTTTATTGTTTCTCTTTGTTCATCATTTGATTGTTAATTCAACAATACAAAAAAAAGCCTGAACAATGATTCATCAATCCACTTTTTACAGTCTTTCAAGACTTTCACCAACTAGTTTGCCCTAAAAAATTAATCCATTAATAATTAAACCACCTAATTTAAATAGTAAATGAAAACAATTAAAAACTAATGACCAACAGGACAAGCTCAGATACCAAAAACCACTCCACTGTATCAGTGTTAATAACTCCATGTCAATTTAAGGTGTTGTAATCAATCCCATAAATTAAAAAAACCTATACACACAGCATCCAGAAAAAAAGTAGTCGAAAACAACCCTTAAATGGCCAACGAGGCCATAACATGAAAAATGAGTGATGGATAGCCAATAAAGTTGATGAGTTGATTTTTATTTACTATACTTAATTTTTACTTTAATGTTTACTTTTTTTTAATTTTTTAAAAATTTTTTTAAAAATTTTTTTAAAAATTAAAATGATAGGTCAACTACATTTTTTCTTGATACATTAATATAGAAAATAATTCTTATTCACCTGTTGCATTTGTTTGTGGCGTGATTTGGAGGCTGAACCAGATGTGCGAGGCAACTTGGCCCTGCCTCTAAATTCTTGACTCACAACGTAATTTGCTTATTTTACAATCGGTGCAAATTATATTAAAAGTTGCACTGTGTCAGGTACAACGACGTGCTCTGTTTGGCAACTTTTTTTTTTCCTCGCTCACCACTCGGCTTTACTGCACTTCCTCCTGCGCATCAAAGAATGCGAAACCGCTCAATTAAGTTCTAATTACGGCAACAAATCTCGGAGAAACTGTTCGAGTTTTCTGCTCGTTACATTAATTTAGACTCGATGATAAAAATTAACTTTTGCTTCGGGAGGTTACACATACTAACTTTTAAAACCGTTGCTAAATTAGGATGTTAAAGAAATTAAGGAAATGTGATGCAATTTTTGTTCCACGTGGACAATTAAATTTTTCTAAAGAGGCTGTTTATTGTAGGTACAGCTATCACTCACTGATCAGGAGATCTTGAGGAAGCTTAAACATGATGAAGTACGAGGGGACCGACATTCTCGAAAATCTTGTCGACGGCCTCCAAAAATCCCTGAAAATCTCTTAAAATCTCAAAGACCTTTTAAAATCCTAAGAGTCTTTTAAAATCTCAATAAATCCCATAAATCTTAAGAAATCCTAACAAATCCTTAGGAATCTCAATAAATCCCACAAATCTTAAGAAATCCTAACAAATCCTTAGGAATCCCAATAAATCTTACAAATCTTCAAAAATCTTGTAAATCTTGAGCCAAAATCCAACCCCATTTTGACTAAATGCAGCA
>JAQFZO010002690.1:0-11506 GCA_034695885.1 Geophilus flavus | reverse complement strand
GCACGATTTATGTAGTCTGATTTTGTATTATTATTTACTTAAGCGAAAGCGTCGTTGTTTATTAATTTAGTTTGGAACCATGCTGGTACAGCTCTGAACGGTCCAAACGTGACCAGCCAATAAGCAGTCGCGTTACAATATACATAATCCATAAAATTCCATGGTCCAAAGGGTCAATGTCAATGCGAATTTTGTTGGGACGACCCAGTCGATGCCAGTGGAACGAAGAAAATCGAATTCGCGAAAATTGTGGGTGTGACCGTCATCGCTTCAACCTTGAAGGAAATGTCAAAATGTTGTACTGAGTGACCAGTGGGTCGTCAGAGACCTCGCTTAACATGTGGTGGTTGGTGGTGGTGGAGGTGTGGTGGAGCGATCGCGTCGAAACCACACATTAAGGCAGAGATTGACAAGGGACAAAACTGTATTTTACACAATCTGGAATGGATCGGTCGGTGTAGAATTCCAAACTCCAAAAGCGTGTTGCGAAACGTTTGTGACGCTTGGGGGATGGAATGCTCCTGTGGCCTTTAAACGGGAAACAATTCTGCAGATTGCAGTGCACATGGCAACGGGTTTTGCATTTGAAGAAGGCTTGCGAATAAAGTGCGCGCAGTTCTCTGCTTGGGAAATTTTTGACCGCATTCACCATAAATAATAACCATTTCACACATTCCAGTTTAAGTGCAGTAAATGCAGGCATCTTATAACTGAATTACTTAATTTCCCAACGTCTGTTTGCTGCATACGAATCTACTGCTTTTCGCTCAAGGAAATCTGAACAATGCATCTTCACTGCATTGCCCCGAGAATCAGAACAGACGACTTCACTGCGATACTCTGAAATAGAGCGCTAAACTTCCCTGCAATTCTTCCCTAAAATACTCTCGAAATTGCAGTGTCTGCCCTCTAGCAGTGTTTAAGTTAAGCTTTATTCTAAATTGTTATAATTTTTAAGATAATCATCATCTTTGGCTTCCCTAACTCGAAACAAAAGGACAAGACTTCATTAGACGCATTCGTTTTCTAAGACGAGCCTTTAAACGGTACTCGAGACTAGTTTTATAGTCGTTTATAGACGGAAAATGTTTTAAATGCCGTTTAAGACGTAGACGACTCTGTTGCTCGTTTTAACTACGTCTTCGGTACAAATTGCGATGCAAATTGCGAGGTTTTCTAATGTTTGCTATAGACTTATGCAGGAAAACCAGTTGCATTCGTTTTTTAATGTTTAAGACGATAAGTGTAAACGGAATTTTAAATCTAGTCTGCAATTGCTGTTTTAGAACACAAATGTGTCTACTGTAATACTCTAGAAACAAAGAACTATCTTGCAATACGCCCGGATTTACCGATTCACGGGTTAAATGACAAAGAAAATCAACTTTTTAAAATGAAAAGTTTACTTTCCATTTTCTCAGGGCGATGGAGAATTGTAAAAGTAGCATGGGGTCTTGAGGCTAAAAGTGCTGGATGGATGCGAAGGAAGTTGACTCAGCAGTGACCACTCACTTATTGCCTTGTATCGACTGTTCGCTTGGCTTGTTACTTCTTGAGCCGTTGAAAATGTTGGCAACGTGTAAGACAGCCCAATCGCATTGATATCTTAATTCTTCATCGCAATTTAAATTTTTTTTTCTCCTTAAAGTGGACGTAAGGACGTTTCGTCCGAAAATTTGACAATTGTAATTACGAACGGAAATTCCATCCATACTTGCGTGAGCCATCGTGTCGAGTAATTGATATGTTGCTCGTTTTTTAATAGGATAATGTCGTAATTGGGTCGGTTCAATTTTAGTGTCATCAGCAATCGATTTTCAAATCAGTGCCATTTTGCATTTCCACAGAAACAATAAAGACGCGGTGGGATGAAGAGGGAAATTAAAATTACTTACTACTTATCGATACCAGAAAAAAAAATTAAAAATTGATTTTTTTTTAATGAATCGGGTTTTGCAAAGTGATAATCAGATTTAACGGCCCCCATAGTCGTTTTAAATCGACATCGATCACGTTGTCGCACTGGCAACAACGTAAACACGGCACAGATTAATATATCTAACAAAGTAAGTCGATATTCACTCGGGAGTGAGACGGCGCTCAAATTTCAAACGATGGGCAGAAAAATTCTTTTATTACACGAGCAAATTGTTAAAGAACCGCAAATCTCTCTTTTGACTCATTTAAACGGAGTATTCCGAGAAGAAACGATACATTCTTTGATTCATAACACACTGAAATTTTCCACACTCTTAAATTTTGTCGTTATCGTAGCCATTAGCAGCGGGCACAATTGGGGCGCTAATCTCCGACTGCTCGTTGCTGCGGCGGCAAAATGTTCTGAAATGATGCAACTTGGAACCATTCGCACGATTTCTAATACTGCTGAGATCTCGGAGGCAAGGCAGGCAAGCGACTGACTGCCTGCCTCTCTCTGCTTGGTAAAAAATACATGTCTCGAGTCTTTCTATGTACTGGGCTTTCCCCTTGCCTCTTTTCTCACTCTCTCTTAGATTGTAGTGTCTGCGCAGTGTAAAATTTTGATGGTGTTAGCAGAGATCTCTAGCCCCTAGTGTCGTTGCTGTGTGTGTGTCGGGCTGTGGGCTTAAGGACGACCCGAGAATAATCTAATAGTGTATGGTTCGACGCTCGGAACACGTTATGGGTATTCAAATGTGATGCAATACTCTAAAGAATTGAGGTTTTTTAGCATCGAGAGGGAAGGGAAGATGTGATTGAAAAAAAGAGGTGAGGTGAGCACGGTGCCAGCCAAAGGGTAAATTGCAAATGGAATGTTTTGATTGCTGATTTCGAAATGGACGCGCCAACTCGCGAATAGTTTGCCACCTTTCTTTCTTTTTTTGAATTTCTTTTATTTCCTTACGTGTTGCGATTGTGCACTTTGTGCAGTTTTCCGGATTGGGCGAAATCGTCTTGTGTTTTTTTGATTTTTGTTGTTTGGAAAATCTAATTTTGTGACCTTGGGTACAGCCACGTGTAAACAAGGGCACCGCTAAAAGCCGATATGTACACTGAAACTCACGAGGCATAAGATGAAATTGACATAAAAAATACCAAGTTATGGTTTATTCTGTAAAACAACAATGTGCAGCAGTACTCAACAGTGTAAACGTAGTGTAGAAACTTCAAAACCACAGTTGTTTTTGCGATTATTTGATTTTGATACTGCAATGCACACATCCACGTCACAGAAACGTCAACATTAAGGCCTACTTATAGCAACTTATAAACTTATGACTTATAGTAAGTGATTTACATGCCCTATAAGTCATAAGTTTATAAGTTGCTATAAGTAGGGCTTGCGCAAACTCCCTAATGCAGATATAAAGCATAAACAGCATTTTTGCCCCTGTCATTCCTAAATAGTTATGCTATGCCCACACAAACATAATAGTCTGGACGCCATAATTACATCTCAAGTGTCAAAGATTTCTGTCTTTTTTTTATGTCGAGCCGTAAAAAATAAGTCGCACTAAGTCATTTTAGGACGTGTTGATTAGACATCCATTTCGTGTCTATGTTTGACATTCTCTGGACTTCTTACATAGTATTACCAAAAGCTTATATTTTTATCAGAATTTGACGTTGTGAATGACTTTTCAACGTCTGACACAAACCGGCCATAAAATGTCGTTAATTAACGTCTGGAATATGTTCGTATTGAGTCATGACCTGACACCGATGTAAAAAACATAAAAAAGCCGTAAAAAAGACATAGATGTCTGTGACACTTAAGATGTAATTATGACGTCCAAGACATCTATTGACGTATCTGAGACGTGGTTGTGAGCACATGCAGTGCCATGATTCATCTCATTGGTTGACACTTTGTCACGTGGTCATCCACAAAATTGAAGAAACGAATCTCAAGTCGCAACAAAGTTTTATTCATTGATGTCACCCACTGGTAATTGGCAAGAAGCAATATATTTTGTACACCACACGACTCGACGAGGGAACACTCAAAAAACTTTTTTATCGACTCCGAAATACATTTTTTAACTTTTGCCTCAACTTTTCTGCCTAAATTTATAGTTAATATAATGAAGAGATAAAAAAAATAGTGTTTCCAATTTTTTCCCCTCATTCTTTCTTTCTTTATAAATAAAACCACTCGAGCAAAGTCATTTCTGTTTTTGAGTGATTTGTTTTTGAACAAGTGAATGCTTTTTATAGGCTTCAAAGAAACAATAAAATTTTTCTTTACTGCTCGTGGCAAAAAAAAAGAAGAAAACGGAGACACATAAAACAACTACTGGTTTCGTATTGTTTGCGGCTCCCATTTTCCTATACACCCAATTTGAACAAAGTTTCAAATCGGATTTTTTTTTTCTCCCTCCCAAAAAATGACACGTAGGTGGCGCTCGAGAGAGGGAGAATTCCTCGGTGACGAATTACCTCCTCGTAAAAATCATAGATACACGATTCGAGTGGAAAGAGACATTAATCTTGATGCTTAAAATAATTAGGTCGTGGCCTCGCAGCTTCACGTTGCAGTTTAGTGAAAATTGTAAAGACATGATAAATTCCGTTTATATTACTGCATTTATATCCACCGGTTGAATTGAACATGACAAGAGGGTCTTGTCGAGATCAATGGCAATTGTGTATTTGGAATTTAAGCTGTCAAGATATAGAATAACCTGAATTTTAATAAATCAAGCCGGTTTTGGTGCGCAGGCAAGAGGAAGAGCGCTTCTCTACTATGCTCGTTCTAAAAGGCGGGTTTAATTATCTTTCTCAAACAATTTTTCTGGGCATTCTTTAATTAAAAACCACTTGCACGTTTTCCATATTGAACGTTAAAACGAATTAGTGCAGTTGGCAATGTTCAAACTTGTTTTTATTTCGAAATATTTTTTTTTTTTTAAACTAAAATTTGTTTTCTTTGCATAACATGTATTTTTTATTTGTATGTAATTAGATTTTTCCTTTCATTCCTCTCCCACCAGCCGTTTCTATCAGGTTAATGTAAATATTTTAATGGAATTGAGTTTTCTTGCAAAGTTGTAAAGTGTTTTGTGTGTGTCTGTGTGTCTCTTTTTTTTATTTCTCTTTTGGTTATTTCTGGTGTTTGACATCGGATGTTGAAAACGATGTCAAAACAAGGTTATGGTAATTTTAACCCAACATTGATTTCTGCTTGATGTTTAATGCAATTTGGGGGACGTTTATTAAGGGTTTGAGAAAGGGGAAAAAATTAGATTATGTCGTATGTGTGATGTAATTTCTGTCACGGTGGTTTTCTTTTCGAGGTTCTAAAACACTTTTGGGGAGATTTTCATCGTTTTATGTTAATGTAATGCATAGTAATGTTATGATTGCGTGGGTTTTTGTTGTCTGGCTTTTTACCATATCTGTTATAATGGGTGGAAAAGTGAAATAAAAATGGTAAAGGCTGTGTAGTTGTCTAAACCGAGAATTAAAGTGGCAAAGTCTCACTAAGGTACGTACAATACTGTTGACATTCAATAGAGACATCTATGGACATGTGTTTGGACTTTGATTGTTAATATATATGTATAACGAAAGAATGCTGATGGATTGTTAAGAGAGATAGATTGTTTGTAGGTGATGAATAGGTTTTGCAAGGAGTTGAAGTTAGGTTTTGATGTAGTAAAAAGAATGTTTTATTTCCATGTAATGTACAAGGATATGTAACATATGGGATTTTATATATCTAGATGAGTTTAGTAATGTGCTTCAAACCTACTTTTACGACGCGATTTTGAAATCGCAGCCAATCACGTTGCATTTTTAGGCCATGTGACCCTACAAGAGAAGAGCAACTGCAATAGAAGAAAATCATGGCGCATAGGTGGTCATGTATGTTTGGTTTGTGTTCAGAGTTATGACGTCATAACCACTTTTCGCAATAGCTACAGAGTGTCGCCACCAAGCGCCATTGCTTCGGATTTTCAACGCGTGATGGCATTGCTTTGCAAATCATTTCTGTTGTGTCTATACCATAAGTGTTAGATAAATTCTGATATTATGGACGAATAGGAAAGCAGGGGTGACGAATTCAATGGTGTGATCAAATTTGACTCCCAGACTGCAACAATGGGATATCCATTTTCTCACCGGCATTGCTCCGAAGCATCTTTAGCCCGCAAGATTCAAAATTTGCACTTGGACCTACCGGAAGTGAGAAAATTGGGTGGATACTTTAATATCCCCTTTTGGTCGTGATGTAGAAGAGAAAAGTTGGAGCAGTGACAAAATTCTTTTTCTTCCCGTAATTTATTGCATTTGTTTGGCTGGAGTTAATGACTTCCGTATAAATTAACAAAAGCCCGGAGAGTGGAGAGTTAGAAATGAAGTGAGACTTTAGATCGATATAACGTGAAGAAATAAAGAAAGGAGACAGCAGCTGTGGGATATGCAGCACAGCTCTTGTCATCCTTTGCAACGAGAATGCATTTGCACTTTTATCAAATTAAAACATCTGCAGCCACATGGCCAAAATATTTTTTACTCGTCTAATTTTTTGAGTGGTTTAGAAACACTTGCTATTTTTTATTTTTTTTTTCACCCATCCTCTCCTATACCATTCTTCAACTCAAACTTTTGTGCAACCAAATTATGTTTTCGCTGCAAATTATCTGGGGAAAGGGAGTTATTCGGTTTACCCATGGATGCAGATTAAATCTGGTGATAAATCAAAGCAAATTTTACTCCATCTTGCACACTACTACGTTGTTGCAAGTTATAGTGGTGAAAATGGATTTGTTACATAATTCTCCACCAAAACCTGTTGTCCAAATTAATTTTTTAAAGAAGCCAGTCCTGGTTTCACGCGATACCGGTGTTACCTTTATCTTTAAAGTAAATCTTATTATTCCAACTGTAGGTATAGAAATAAAAAATATAAAATGAAATTTCACACTTGTTAATTTAAGCAATGAGAAATCTCATTATTTCTGACAAAGTCGCATCGTAAAATAGTGCGTGGATTTGTTTCGGATTGTAATAAAGTGAAATAAAATGTTTATAATCCACTTACACCACGGGGCGGAAGGTTTGGGATGTTACTGGTGATACTTCTAATAACACTTCTCTCTCAGTTTGTCTCTGAAATCTTTTTAAATCTTAATTTTCATTTATATTTATATATTTTTTAAAAAATTCTTTTTTTATTTTATGTTTCTATTTATGCGACGTAAACTAGAGTTGTGGAAAATACAGTACAAACAAGTTGACCGAGTTGGTTGGTTTGTTGGCACTTAACCGTTTCGTCTTCTCATGAATAGTGTCTCGTTTTCCCTCCCTCGTTTGTGTTTTATAAAATCCTAATTTATAATTTTGTTTGCATGTTTCATGAGATTCTGGTTTCGAACGTAGAAAAAAATGAAAAAGAGTTGAAAAAGGAAAAAGAAAATGTTGCAAATTGTATGTGGGTACACATGAAAACTGCGAGACCTACATTTTCTCGTCTTTCGAGTCGATGCAAAATAGGCAAAGGGCAAAATGAAATTTTTTTATAGCCGAGCGGGAGTTGATGGCTCGGAACAAGTATATACATATGAAAAAAAAAAACATAGAAAATATTCACATTTTGCACCAACGTATAATAATTCCCTCTTTTTTTGACGGTATTTGCACCGAGAAAAATGCCTAGTTGTTTTTTCTTTCGTGGTGATGGGAAGAAAAGGGTTAGGAAGCGAGAAACAACCGGACTCATCACACTTTTTTACGTGTCACACGAACGTAATTTAATTTTAAATTCGGGAGTTTTATGTATGTATATACTGTACACATGTGCACGAAAGAAATTCTCTTTAAAATGAATAATTTGCTTTAATAATTCAATGGATGTTTACACCTTTGATCTACACTGGAAATCAAAGTGACTTCATTTAGTGGCTACGTGGAGGGTAAATTTTAAACACTTATGACGTAAATGACTAAAGTTGGTTAAATGTCTATTTTATACTGTAGAAATCAAAAAGCGTTACTTTTTTCTAAATCAAGCTATGTTCCTTTATTTTTTTCCATAGTAGGGTCCAGGGGAAAAATTCCCCTGGACTTAATATTCAATTGTAAGATTTAATTTTTTGGGAAACAATAGTCAATTGTTTAAAGAATAAAACACTTATCTTGATTTTAGGGTTTTCTTGTTTATTTTCTAGGAATTTAACTTTAAAGTTAGGTTTTTAGAAATCATCCATTGTGTTTCATCACTTTTTGCCAGGGGTTGTACTTTGGTGTTAGAAATTTTTAACTGGAAATTAAAAATCTCAAGTTAGTTTAGATTTAACAAAGTTTAATTTAACTTTAACTACTGATCACGTGATTACGGGAAGCCAATTGGATTCTTCGTTACAAAAATATACAATTAAAAAAAAAGGTTTAACAAAATTGAGTTAACGATAAAAGTTTTTAACTCTCAAGTTAGTCTAACTGTAGATTATTTAAAACTGCAGATTTAACAATCGTTGGTGCAACTTGGCTTTCGGTAAATATTTAAATAAAAATTTTCATTTCCTGACCAGAAATCGGTTCCTTTGCGTGGGAATCACATTATGTTGAAAAAAAAAAAAAACTTAATTCGTATCATTTGACACTTTTGAAATGCAGTTTTCTTTTAGCAGCAACAATAAAAATTTTCTCTGAAAATTATAAATATTTGGACAAAATATATATTATTATATCATCATCATCATATATATAATTATATATTATATAGAAATTGTTTTTTTTTTAATGTATTTATCATCATCTCTTTCTCTTCCTGATTTCATTTCATTAGTATAAGATGTCATTTCATTAAATCGCGTGTCTTTTCTCCGGACATGGCATTTTCATTTATCCATTTTTGTTTTACCCATGATCTTCACATGTTACACTATACAGCATACAAGAATGATATGTTGCTTTTGCAATGTGTTTTCTTAATTAAAAATTGAAATTTTACAACTCTTTAAAACAGTATAACATTGCACTGTAAACGATTGCATTCTCCTTCCCAATACACTACCGTAAACCGGGGTTACTTTAATTTGGCGGGAAAATTTGAACATCATTTTTTTAAATTTATTTTCTATAATAGATAAATTAATGCGGTTTTTTTCGTGTAATTGCTGATTTATTTAACTAAAATTGGGTATACTTTTGGTCCACATTACATCATACACTAGTGCAGCAGAAAATAAAAATGGCGACCGTGTGAAACCATGGTGGTGACAACACATGCAAACTTCCACAAGTATAATGAGAATCAATATAAATGAAAATTATTAACATCAGTCTTATATCGCTTTTAACAACACATATAATGATCAAAGATGTCCTTAGAATGCACAAACATTAAAATATCAACCAAATTTCAATGAATATCAAAGTAGCCCCGGTCCAAGAACAACTTTGATCTCACTGTTTTTTTTTTTTTTAAATCTCAAAAACCATCTAATATTTTTAAATGAAATTTTGGGAGGTTGTTTACCAACATGTGACTCGGGTTTTACAAATTTTTAGATTTTTTTCATAAAGTTTACGAGTTACACTTCTCCAAAGTTGAAAACCCTATTAAAGCAGCCGGTTTATGGTATAGAGTATGTTAATATAATGTCCTACAAAATGAAAATTTACTCAAACAAATGCTAAAAACATTCAAAAAGTAATTTTTTTATTATCTTTTTTAACATATTACAGTATCTGAACACCATGAACCGAATGAGAGTAAAGAGAATTAAAAGACTTACCAAAGAAGTTATGAATTTGCAAGAAACTGAGGGAACCAAAAGCATAATACGTGAGACCATCTTCAACAGAGACTATTCGATTCCTCATCGTCTTTGCTGGACTGTTGCAATCACCATTGCATTATCTCTCTGCACTAGTGTATGATGTAATGTGGACCAAAAGTATACCCAATTTTAGATAGTTAAAAAAATCAGCAATTACACGAGAAAAACTGCATTAATTTATCTATTATAGAAAATAAATAAAAAATTTTGTTTACGGTACTGTAAGCATTTGAATTATCAAATTTCCATAAAAGCTGTTAATGATTTGATGAAACAAATAATCCAATGGATATAAAATGCAGGTTTGATGTATACTGTAAGAGACATGTTTTGCAGGGTTGCACAGTTGAGAAGTGAGAATTATACAGTGATGCATTGCGATTTATCCCCTTTTCATTAGCCAATCAGGAGTGTGGGAAACTGAAACTAATGGCTATCTCATGCAACACAGAAACACAAAAAATATACTGATACAAAAATTACAAATACTTAAGTTAGAATAACTGTTTAGTAAGTTATAGATCATTACCTAAGAAGCTTGTAAGCAATCTTGTTATACCTTCCACTTGTGACTCGAGAAATATTTGTACCGTATCTAAAGAAACATAATTGATTTTATGTCACATAAATTTCAGAATCGTAAAACTTGTTGTTTTTGAAATGAGACTTCCAGAGCTAACAGTACATGTCAAGATCTCTTAAATTTATGAGTTTTTCAATCGAAAAATAATTTTATATTCAACTTCTGTTTATGAACTGTTACAAGCAAGAGTTTGCAGATAATTTTTTTCCAAGATACAAATGAAATTGAATCGGTTTAGACTGGTCTGTTGTACCTTGAGGAAGGAAGCCAATTCATTGAGCTATATATTTAATTTTGGATTTTGACCATTATTTCAACAATATGTTATCACGCTATATGCTCGAAATAATAACGAAAGAGTTTCCTGGGGCTTTCACCCAACTTGTGATGAAAGGAAGTTTATTAAATTGAATAAAAAACCACTAACAAGGGGATGGCCCGCACCTGCCAACCACAGTTTAAAACAATATTTCATTTTCAGAAGTGTCAAAAATTTAGACTCTATTTAGCGATTAAATAAAAAGTGTCTAATAATTTTTTAGTCACTTGGATTTACAGTGAAGTGTTTAGAAGTGTTTTTTTTTTCAGTTTGGCTTGACATTTCTGGATCTCTGAGGTGCGTGATGTGTTGGTGGTTGATGAATGAAGGTGGTTGCAACTTCTGAGTTGGGGCTTTTATGATCTTGTCCCACAAGCACCTGACCGACCAATGTATCCACATTGGCCAGGTGAACCCATATGTCTACAAGTAAGGTGTGATAAAACCCGGAGATATGGGGCACCGAGGAAACAAGGAAACATTGGAATAATGTTTCTGAAGGTTGTAGGAATATTTGAATGTTGTCAGTTGCAAAATCACATTGAATAAATGTTGTCACAATGTTTAACTCTTGTGTATTGATGGGAAATTGACAAAGTAATGTTCTCAAGATTTATTGCCGAGCATTGGACGTACTTTCGAATAAATACCAAAATAAAGTTTGAAAAACATTGCACGGACATCACGGAACTTTGATGCCGCCCGTGTAAGCATTCGTATTCGTGTTCCAGACGGTAAAGCGATGTCCGGACATCTGTTTACCGCCTGCCGCACGAATGCGCTTATGGGCGGCATCAAAGTTCCGTGATGTCCGTACAACCAACTCGTAAATTT
>JAQFZO010002689.1:0-11506 GCA_034695885.1 Geophilus flavus | reverse complement strand
CGATTAATCAAACGATTAATCGATTAAAGTTTTAACCGATTAAAATTTCGCGTAATCGATTAATCGAATTGAAAATGACGCCAAAAAAATGAGTGCTTATTGGTTAAATCGATGGAAATCTGTAGAAAGTCGTCAGAAAATGGCAAAAATTGAGAAAAATTTATGAAAAACTGCGATTTGCCGGCGATTTCTGTTGAATTACCCCTCATTTCAATCGATTTTCTTTTAAAAATTTGTTACGATTTCTTAAATTTTGCCCAATTTGACCAAATAATAAAAATCGATTAATCAATTAAAATATCGAAATTAATCGACCAAAAATTTTAATCGGTTAAAACTTTAATCGATTAATCGTTTGATTATTCCACTAAAGTTGCAGCCCTAATTTTTACTAAATGTGATGTTCAAAACCACAATGGGTGATTTCGATCGCTGTTCTATTTGGATGAAAGTGATGAATCTGATTCAAGCTTTGAATGGTTATCAACCAGGACGCGATTCCTGAATCTTAGTGAATCTCTACTTATTTTCTGAGATTCACCAGATTCACTCGAGTTAAAACTAAAAGAAATTTGGATTTTTTTGATGAATAAAAAAGTAAGCAGGCAAATAAGCCATAATTTATTTTGCTAACTTGTACTATCATTTTTTTATTAAGTCTAAACTTGTTTGGGTTGGGGCACCATCTTGAAAACAGGAAGTGCTGCTTCGCTATGCTTAGAAACCAGTTAACTACCTAACTATATTTTAAGTTTAACTAGGTACCTACTCGATTCAACGATTCAGTCCAAACAATTTTATAATCAGAGTAAAAATTTCTTATGAGTGTAGTGTAGTGTAGTGTAGTGTAGGTCACTTTTGATTGTCTGGTTGCTGTCATGTTTTTGATTTGTCTAGCATTCATACAAGATGGGAAACCAAACCATGCGTGTCAAATTGAAACAAGTTGAATTGTTGTCTCACATTTGCACTTACAAGTTAACCTTCGTACGGCCGATGTGCAAAGCATGCCAAGCCTGGCCAACCTGGGTCAAAAATGACCCAGAGACTGCGCATGTGCGCGCACATGCGCAACGGGCGTTGTTCGTCTGACGCTAAATTTTCACTGTTCACTCGCCCAAATAACATTAAAAATCACTTGCCTGATCATTTTCGTATCTTTCATATAGCATTTCGTCAGTCACTGGAGCTTTTTCTGCCTCCAAAATGGCTCAAGCAACAGATCATGTTGTCACTCTATTTGCCGCCATTTTTGCAATAGCGAAAACCTGGGACGGAAATCCTGGCTTGGCAACAGTTGTATAGAAAACCTGGTATGGAATACCAGGCTTTTTATGAAACAGCACCAGCCAACCCGGGTCAAAATTGACCCGATCAAAGTTTGATTGATTATATCAGTCAAACTAAAAACAAATATGACAATTTTATTTACTAAATCACTTATATGAAGGGTTTAACGAATATGCATGAAGGTTTGGCATATTTTTGGATAGTTTTATTATTTTTAAATGATTTTTTTTCACAAGTTGGGTCAAAAAAGACCCGGCATGGCTGTACGAAGGTTAAGGGCTCACAGTTAGTTATGTAGACAAAGTGTTAAAGGGATGTTGAATGTGTTTCATCCTTATAGGAAATAGACGTTTCCACAAAGACTTGGTTATGCTAAGTTCACAGTGCTTAGAAAAAATTCATTTTATTCTTCTGACGACTTATCAGAAGTATAAACAATTGTTCTAAAGACCAGAATGATTTTTTTCTTATCAGTTGAATTGAATTCATCTTACGTCCGAAAATTCTGATAAGAAAGAATTACAGCCAATGGAAGACAGTTTTGGTCAATGCTGCTCGCGACAATTTTTTGACCACGATTGTACACTCATAAAATCTACTTTTACACTCATAAATTTAATATTTTATCACATTCCACATCAATATATTAACTGCACTTTTATAAAGCCACACTTTTCCGATGTCATCCCCCAACGACACTAAATTTTAAAACTTCATCGAATGGAGTCAATCCAAATTCCAAAACAAACAAACTATTCTCAGAAAATCATCTCGATCTTCGACCCAAAACTAAAATCCAACACCACCAAACACATTTCTTGTGTTTCTCCATCCACCGAATAAAAATCCGTATCCGTAAACGCCACATTCCATTATAACAAGATGCCAAAACCCTCGACTCATTCTCATTCACAACCTCAACTCAAAACGAACCTCCGATTAAAAATTAACAAAATAATTGGCACCACTTCAAACACCACTTCAACTTACAAAGTCCATCGACCCACGACTTGTGCAAAGTGATTCGCAAACAATAACTTTGTTAACAAGATTACAATTAACCCATCCAGCTTAATTCTCCATCATTTTAATCTTCACTCACAGCTCTAATTATCACAATCATCCTATGGACCGACCATCTTCTTCCTTTTCCCCTTTAATACCAGCCACTTCTTAAAATTTTAACTTTCCAACCAATAAATCCCCCTTAATTTCCCCTCAAATAAAACTTCCTCTTCGACAGAAACACTTCCTACGACAACGAAATGTTTGTGAAAAGAGTGAAAAGCTTTCCAATAAAGGACAAGGCTCATATTTCCCACATTCAGCCAGTTCAGGATGTATTACTAATGTGTCCCACTTCCGCTTTTCAACCTGATTGCGCCAAATCAGATGCAATCAAGAGCCAGCATCAAATGACTGTTATTCTCTGCTGACATTTATTCATCATGTTGACAGAGAATTGCTTTACAAATAAATCCGTGATGAGTTAAGAACGTTAAACTACAGAACAATAAATAAAAGGAAAATAAATTTTCAAACCAGAGAGAGCATAAAAGAAAAAAAAGACAAAAAGACAGACAAAGAAATAAAAAGCAGCTGACATGTTGTCAAAATATCACAAGACAGTTATTGCCCCTTTTTTTATATATTGCAGCTGGTGCTTGTGTTGTACCCTCATTTTTGGCATGTAAGGTGTGGGAGGGGTTGTGGGAGGGAGGGGGGAAGGGTGAAGATACCTAAAGGCAATCAAATATCAATTTAGAGGGAAGATAAGTTTAATAATAAAAAGTGAAATAAAAAAAAAAGTTTAGTTGTATTTTTTTTCAATTTTGGATTGGGAATTTGATTTTGATTTTTTTTTTTTTTGTAAAAGCATCAAATGTGTCGATGGTGTCGATGGTTTTGGATATAAAAATGTTTGTGTTTTTTTATTGACAGGGTTGTGTTGTGTTGAGTTGAGTAATGAGTGTGGGTGGATCTATTTCCTGATTTTTTATAAATACTGTATCAATGGCAACTTGTACAGCATCAATTTATAGATTAGCTTGCGAAATCTTTAATTCTGTCGGGGGAGTTGGTGAGGTACTGCTTGAGCTTAGTATACTTACATGTGAGTATACTACATCTTAGAGCACGAAACAGGATACTTTTAAGCACAGTCTTATGCATAGTTCACATACAAACTTTTTGACGTGCATTGTGGTGCGTTCTCGCGTCATGTATGCGCGTTGCATGAACTGTTTTTCGTCATGGACAAACATTGATGCGCATAAGCTTAGGACCAAAAATGCCATAGGTTTATTGTGCATTAGATGCACACATCGCAAATTTAAGATTTTCAACTTGGATACGTCAGAGACATGCGTAGTGACACATTCAAAAACGCATGCATGTGAACTACGCTTTACCGAAATCTCTTAACTTACCATAATACTTTGTAAAATTGTACTAGTTTGCAAAGAAGTTACCGTATCTTTCAATGGAGAACACATCTAACAGTGGCACGCTATGGTGCTTGGACACAGGCATCAAATGGAGCTTCACTGATTTATATTTTTAAAATGAAAAACCAATATATTTTGTTTCTAACTAATCAAATGCAATTAGGGCTCCTAAAAATCTGAACACATATTGTAATATGTCATTGCATTCCAAGATACCAGCTAAGAATATATTGGCATGGTGATGTGGTTAAAAAAATGCATGCATGTGAACTAGGCTTAATGGTACAGCAATGAACCCAACATTAAGCTGGGTCTTATTGTAATTCTATGAAAACATAAATCCTTATATACAGTAATTCATTTACTACGGTAATAATCTGTATCAATGACACCATCTGAAAACTTTTTTTAAAATCTTTTAATTTTACTGTTTCTTTAAAATTATAATTCCTAAACAATGTAAAAATCCGTCGACAATGTAATCCCAATAATGGTATCAGCTTGTTTTGGTAAGTAATCTATCTGCAGGTTGGAAACATAGCACCAGAAAGTGAATAATTTATGATTTAGTGGTTTTTGAAAAGCAGCGAATCCATCCGAAAGCCAGTATAGTTCCTCTCCACGCACACACGGTTTTTGTTCATCCTCACTAACTTGAATCAAAGTGAATTTAGCTTTGTCTTTTAATTGTCCTTGATGCTGTTGGACAACTATAAAAACACTAAAGATTACTCGACTCCAAAGCTAGCTTCACACTTGTGTTCCCACTAGCTGTAACTTCAGAGGAGTAAATGCAAGAGAAAGCACAAAATAGAAGAGCTAGAATGTGTTCTCACACAACTAAAGTTGAAGGCAGATAACCACAAGACATTTCAACAACAAAACAACAAACCAAAAAAAATTTGTAAAATTTTTGCAAAGGAATTTTGCAAAAACAATTTTACAAAATTTTTGTAAAAATAAATCTACCGGATTAAATTTTGCAAAATTTTTGCACAAAAATAGACAAAAGTCGAAATTTGTAAAATATTTGCAAAAGAATTTAAATTCTGACAGAAAAATACAAAAATTTTATAAAGTTTTTTTTAGCAGGGATGGGTGGGTGCCACCTTGCTCACATGATAAAAAAACCTCCCTTCTGATTGGCCCAACAAGAAAAATGACTAATTGAAACAAAAAATGATCTACATACTACCCTGAATAACTGTAAATAAAAAATAAAATTAGAGCAATTAAATATAAATAAACCTTAATTCAACACAAAACTCCCTTCACAAGACCTATTTCAAGTTTTAAAGTAAAAAAAAAAATACTCTACCAAATCCTCAGCTTATTCATTAATATTCAGTTTGCTTTTAATAATTTTGAACTTTAGATCTAATTAGTTCTTAAAATTTTATAATCTCTTCCTCCTCATTTTTTATTTTTTAATGATCTCAAATCTCATATTTCCAACATATTTTTTTCTTCCCTTTCCATTTCATTCCATTCCATTCCATTGAAAAATTAATACAAAAATAAAACTTTATTAATCTAGTCTTACTTTTCACACATTATTTTCCACACACACACAAACACTCACAAAAAAACTCACACATAATAACAGTAATTTCATGAACATCAAGTGTGTAAAAACACCATTTTGTCAAGCAAATAACTTTTTCCCAATTTACTGCTGTATGTTTACAAAAAAAGAAAAAAATGAGCAAAGAAAGAAAAAAAAACAGTTTTGCACATCATTTTTTCCCCATTTCATTCCCAATTGAAATCTTTTAAACCTCCTCCCCCACCACAAAACGAAAAAAGTAAAGTAAAGAATGAAAAAAAAGAGAAATTGCACAATGAGATTTTTAATGAGTAATTTGTGTTCCCTTCACGTTTTTCACCCTAAAATAAACACACCTACCTTTTAATTTCCATTTTTCAACAACATAACATCACCTTCTTTATTTCCTCCTATTTTTTAATTTCTCGTTCTTTCTTCCGCCACCCACCTCCATCTTTCTGCATCATTGTACTCTAATTACAAACCGTGTCAAATTTTCCTCCATTATTCAAAAACTTGAAACTTCCAATATTTTAATAAATTCCCCCATTTCCTACACACACACACACATCAATTTCAACTTTTTAACACATCAATTTGTGGCGACTTTGTTTCACTTTTACACTCGAATCACTTTCATTAATAATTTCCACTTTTGAGTGCAACCTCCTGTTTTTTCACTCATTCTCTCTCTCTTTTCCTTTTAATTACACATCACCGCAAGATGGTGTTGATAGGCTCCGGACAAAACAGGGTACCCAAAAGATTTTTAAAAAATACGAATCCAGTAAAGCCATGTCACATAAATCACTGTAAATTCATTTAAATCGACGTAAATCACTGTGAATCAAATGTAAATACATTTAAATACATGCTCATAACATTTACATGGATTTACACAGATTAATTTTTATTTAAATGGATTTATAGTGATTTACGTTGATTTAAATGGATTTACAGTTATTTACGTTGATTTAAATAAATTTAACGGTATTTACGTTGATATAAATGGATTTAACTGTATTTAGCGTTGATACACAGTGATTTACGTTGATTCACAGTGATTTTCGTTGATTTACAAGGCATGAATTAATTGGATTCATATTTTTTAAAAATCTTTTGGGTGTACCCAGCTTTTTGCCCGGAGCAGTGTAGATAGGAGACTAAACTTTGACTAAATACTACGATTTAGGCCTATTTTTAAAATCCAAACATTTACCCTTGAAATTCCCCGGCGTCGTAGATTTCCAAAGAAAAAATCTCAAAATTCAAGAAAAAAAATTTTAAAAATGTCGTCGAAGTTTCAATTAAACAAATTAAGATATAAAAAGTTTATATTCGACTATAAACATCTCTTAAAATTACCTAATTTTCCCTTGTTAATTTCTTTCCTCGTCTAATCAGCAGGAAATTAAATAGGAAAAAAAGAAAAAATTAGAATGATTAACCCGTTTAACACTGCCAAACGGAAAGAAAAAATAGTTGTAGGACAAGGACAAATAGAAACGTAGAAAAAAAATTGTTGGGGGGGAAGAAAAAAAATAAATAAAAATTGGAAATAAATGTTGGGATTGCCAAGTGATAAAAGCGTTGTTTACATCGTGATTCGATGTAGTTTTACGGTGGAATTGTTGTTGATTTGTTGGTTTGTTATTTTTTTATTTACGGATTAAACGTTGTTGGTAAATAAGTTGAAACAAGTCTTTGAGAAAATGTTATCGGGGGTAAGAGGCGCAAAGACGAGCCAGTTGTTTAGGCTTAAGAATGTTAGATCGGTTGAGCGATTGTTAACGGAACGCGATTATTGTCAGAACACGTGTTGGGGTTGTGATTATGTTTACCGATGGAAGGAATTAATAAAATAACATTGTACTTACCACAGGCGATGAAAAAAGAATGCTAAAACGGCGACGAGCGGGCGCAGAAAACAAGCAACCAACCACACAGAACCGTCCGTACTTTTCCGCGATTAAAAATATCGAACTCGGGCGCCATCTGATGTCGGGATTGGAATGTGGGTTGGGTCGGAGAACGCCAACAGATGGCGGCTTCTCCCTCGGTTACTGGTTCCTCCGGTTCCGATGTTTTTAGGCGAGGGGTTGAGTTGTGAGTCATGGTTTTTTTTTTTATGTTACTCATGTTTTATGAAAGTTTAATTCAAGGTTGTCATTAATTTATATTTATAAATTGTCTTGGAATGCATATTTTAACAATTTTTTTTAATTTTGTTTTGTGATTTTATGATTTTTCAAATTTTTCAAACAGGAAAAATTAAAATATCCATTTTCATCTGATTTTATTTTATTTGAACTGATAAATTGGCCGAATATATTCTATTTTTATCGATTTCTTGCGATTTTAATGGAAAATTTGAAAATTTTACTTTTCAAAATTTTTATCTTGGAAAAATTGAAAAACCTTTTAATTTAATTTATTTTATTCTAATTGATAAATTAGTCAACTAAACGCGACTTTTTTCGATTTTTTCAAATTTCTTTATTTTAATAAGTTCATTTGCATTGTATAACATTGTCTCATTCCGTGAAAAATTTTAATTTATTTAAATTTTAAAATACTCCTCCTTAAAAAAAAAATCTATCACCAATATTCGTTGGTTAAATCACTTCTGGGATACGTGTTCCAACACGCTGAGAAACGCTCTGTAATTTACACTGTTCGAAATCTCCGGGACACAGCATCAAATTCTTCATCGCTGAAAACTTGTTCGTAACTGTAAAGAGCGGAAAGTGCACGTCGGAATTGGGTTCTGGATAACAATCCCGTGTGGTGTTGATCCAGATCTTCGAAAAACGGTTCCATAAAAACCGGTCATTGTCGCAACTGTTGAAAAATCAAAGAAAAAAAACGTGAAAAATTGATTTATCATGATCATGAAATTAAAATGAAAATTTTACCCGGCAGGCCATTCGATGCATCACAGACCACAATAATTTGTCATCTTCCGGTCCGAGATTATTAGTGGCGATCTGGGGATCACTTTGGAATTAAAATGGGGTCGAAAGCGGACTTTTTCCCAATTTGTTGATGGCCACTGCCGAGTTGATGGTGTCGTAAAATAAAAATTAAATCCACGTGATCCGGCACATCGGCTTGCTCAAAACTGAATAAAACATAAAAGATGTGTTAAATTATTGTTTTTTGTTGAATAATTCGATGTTTTTCACCAGGTTTCGAGTAGATCGTATTCCCTGTCTGTCAATTCGAAACCTGCGAGATTCAACCCACGTCGGAAATTCGATTTGTCCAAAATATTTCGGTGGTGTCTGTCGTGTTCTTTGAGATATTCGAATAAAATTAGTCGAGATTTCCTCATTTTCCCTCGTAATCTGAAGATTAAATCCAAAAGATCGACGTACGCGACCGGATGTCGGGTTTGTTGAGCAGTTAATCTTGCTTTTAGCATTGCTAAAAGTACGCCATGACGGTTGTATTCTTTCTGCTCCGGTTGAAGATCATCACAAAATCTTCAAAATGGTTCCCTGGTAGGTACGAATAATGAAAAGAAATTAATAAAATTGTATGTTTTGTTCATTTATTTCTACATAAATGATACGTAACCGTTTCTGGAAAGATCTTTATCAGTAATATATTCATGAAGTTTAACTCGTCAAGCCACAATTTCTCTTTGAATGTTTCCACCATTTCCGCCATTGAATACGTCCGAGTTTGGTTTGAATCGATGTTTTTCATTTTATTATGAGAATGAAATAAACCTTTGTATTTTAATGTATCCGTGATTGAATGCTTTCACTGATCAAACCAGGTGAGGAATTTTGAAGTGGGCGCCATGACAGTAGGCTAAAAATAGAAAATAAAATAAACGGATAATAAATGATGTCACAATCACTTCATCCTGACCCTGAAATTAAACAGATACAAAATGTGCGAAAACCAAAAGAAAAATAAACAAATTCCACAGATAAAGTTACCGTTTTATTTTCTGTTTTAAGTTACATCACATTCCTGTTGAAATAAAGCAATTTATATTTTAAAAAAAGCAAAAAATCTAATTATTTAAAAAAAAAATTGTTTATTACATCAATGACACAACCATTGTTTTGAATCTTTCACGAAAAATGGCTGAAACATTTCGTTAACTTTCTTATTTATTTTATTAACTCGCTCGTTTTCCTCGCCTCGAGCGGATTTCTCTTTTTCCTCCCATAGCCAATTCTTATCATCACCCGATTGTAAATTTTTAAACTCTTTTCCCTCCATTTTGGCACTGCAACTCAAATAATCCTCGTTTTTTCCACACAAAATTTTCATCATCGGTTCCAACATGGTTTTCGCTGCATTTTTGTTGTATGGAAGAGAGATTGAATTTTTAGGCGCCGCCATTGCGGTGTTCAGCCAAACCACCGCACAATTTTCGTCGGATAGACAGTCGTCAAACGAACAACATTTCTCGTTAGCCATGCAAATGTCACTAACTTTTGGAACTACAGTATTGGTAGAAGTACACATGTCGGATCGCTTCGACAGCCATTTATCAGTTGATTTTTCCTTTGTCGGTGAATTGAAGCAACAAACGGAGACAAAATCTTCGATTTCCTTGCTACCGTTGCATTTTTCGTCCTAAATAAACACGTGTAAACATATTTTTATTCATTTATTCTATTGCTTAAATCCAAAATTTAAATAATTCACCTTTTCGCAATCGATGTCGCACGGAGACGAGACGATTTCGTAAGAATCAGTCGACGGTGACGATTGATTAAGGACGGCTATGGAGTCCGAATCGGATGCTGGAGTGTGACAGTATTTGAAAAACTCTCCAGATATCCATTGAGAATCGTAATCAACTTCGGAGTGGGTCATGTATTTCCCCGGTGGTCGAATCTTTAAATAAAAAATATTAAATTTATTAATTTTTCATTAAAAATTTTTATTAATGAAAATATGTAAGACATTACTTGAATGGAATTTTGATCCAGTAAAGTTTTATGCATGACGTGATGATCCTCATTTTCAACTTGATAATCCTCGACACTAGAGGGCAACGACCTCGAACCTTCAGGAAAACTGAGTAAGCTGAGAGTCCGAAGAACATCCAAACGCCCGAAATCCTGAATCGTATTTTCCAATTTATTACTGTCCAAATGCAAGGAATAATGCGGAAGACACTGTTGACTGATTTTCCTCACACTTAAAAAATACAATAAAATTTTTTAAATATTTTTCAATTTTCTTTTAAAAAATATTTTTTAAAAATTTTAATTTTGATACCTAAGCATATCATTCATGAACCCTTCATCAAACTCCGGTATCTCTTCATCAAGTTTCGAAATTCCATCTTCATTTTCAAGCTTTGATTTCAATCGACCCATTATATAATACGTTTTTGCGATCTGCGAACACAAAGATGTTCTTTGCTTATTCGTCATCACGTCGACTTGTCGCAACAACTGTTCTTCTCGTGCATGAAGTTGGTCAAAAACCGACGCAAAACTTGTACGAATCTCGGACTTGAGCTGTGCATTTTACAAAAAAAAATATATATAAATAAAAAATAAAACTTTTGCATTTTAAAAATATTTTAAAAAATTCAAAATCACCTTTTGCGATTTTTCTTCCACGTTGTAACGAAGTTGGGTTATGTGATCCGCAGCATCTTGAACGGCCTCCATCTCAGAACGAAGTGTGGTTTGATAATCTTCGCTTAACCAATTCCACTGTGACTGCATTCCCTCCGTATTTTGATTCATTGCTAACTTTTTGATGGCTTTTTAAAGTAAAAATAGGTCCAAGGGTTAGGAACTGAATGGCCTTCGCGATATGGGTACTGTAGTAGACACGTGTACAGCCCAATGTGAATCCTTTATGTTCTCCAACTATCTGATCACTTATTTATCTAGTTGCAGACATGTAATCGGATAATCAGCTGACGAGTCCTCTATATCCTTCGCCATCGTTTGCTACCTCAATGTCACGTACGCCACTTTTGTTTGGAGAATTTAGCTATAGATGGCGTTTGACTCGTCGATTTGTTTGTTTTTTGATGTTTTTCTCAATTTTATCTGATTTGATCTATCAAATTTTGTACTTTTTATGTTGGAATAAAGTTGAAAACACAATGACAGATAGTTGATTTATTTAAGTATAACAAGAAAATTACAAATAGTTGTTGAGTGTTGGTGACGTCACGTACAGATGACGTCACACATTGTATAAAAGGCTAAACCGGAAATAATAAAGTCAC
>JAQFZO010002688.1:0-11506 GCA_034695885.1 Geophilus flavus | reverse complement strand
AAGTCACAAATTTACAGTATTTATAGTACCGTATATATAATTTACAAACAATTAGTGGTGTACAGGTGAAACCTCGTTATAACGAACTCGCTTATAACGAATTCCTCGATATAACGAACTTTTTATTTGGGCCGTACTGCACTAAAACAATGCAAAAAAGATATAATGAATTCCGCGATATAACGAACATATTTCCTAGTCCCTTCATGTTCGTTATAACGAGGTTCAACCTGTACACCACTAACTGTTTGTAAATTATACATACGGTACTAAGAGGTGTAATAAATACTGTAAATTTGTGACTTTGATTACAAGTAGTCCTGTTCTCATCCCAAAATACTTACTATTTATATCTATCCTGCCGTTTCAGGTTCAAGAAAACATGTTAATCGCTGTACGGGATGAAATAGATCGTTCAAAAGATGTAAAAGTTTTCAAGCAGACAGTGGAATTTGTCTTAAAAATGCTTCTATAATTAATAGGACTACGACGAACGACCTCGCGAAGAATGGGTGGTAAACTGGCCTGGTCAAGTAGTACTTTGCGTGTCTTCCATTTACTGGACAGCCGAAGTACACGAGACGGTCGTAGGAGGTAGAGAAATGCTAGAAGGTCACGTCAGAGTTCTCAACGATCAAATCAACGAAATTATTTATTTGGTACGGGGTAAATTGAGCAAACAAGCTCGAATCACATTGGGCGCTTTGGTAGTCATTGATGTACACGCGAGAGATGTCGTGCAACACTTAGCGGACTTAGGTACAGTAGAATTCGAGTTAACTCTTACCTAATTGATACTTTTTTTGACATTTGCAGGTGTCGATACCGACACTGATTTCGAATGGTTGGCGCAGTTGAGGTATTACTGGGAGGATGAAGACGTGCGTGTGAGAATCACTAATGCCGAAGTTAACTACGCTTATGAATATTTGGGAAATACACCAAGGTGAAGTTTGTTGATAATTTCATGTGTTTATTAATGAAAAGTTTATTTTTATTTATAGATTGGTTATAACTCCATTAACCGATCGCTGTTATCGTACTCTCGTTGGTGCGTATCATTTAAATTTACACGGTGCACCAGAAGGTCCTGCTTGTTGGTATTGGACTTCACAAATTCAGACGGTTTAAAGTGAAAAACGATAAATAGGTTTACTAACTACTAGATAATGATAAAGTACATGTTGCTCTTACAATGTCAAAGTCTAGAGTGAGGCGCAGCTCACGGACAAAAATGAAATTACCCATAATTCCCTCGTTAGGCCGTAGCCTCCCTCACCATCCCCATATTAAGTAATTAATCTCATCTCAGGTCATATAATTACCTAACTCACAAGTTTAGCTCACTCATAACCCAACAAATCTCCCCCAAAATATTAATGATTATACACTCTCAAAAATTCTCAACATCACATCACTCATTATTATTTTTATACACTTTGACGTTAGACAATAAATGTTTCAAATTATTATTCAACATCGGTCCAGTCAATCCCTTAGTGAGGAAATCCGCCAGCATCTCAGTTCCCGGAATGTGTTTAACGTCGACACTTCCACGCTCAATCGAGTCACTCACGAAATATCTTTTTCTATTCAAATATTTAGTTCTCACGCGCTGTTTACCTTTTCCCACTAATTTGACTGCGTTAAGGCTATCGCAAAACAATGTGCGATTTTTGCTTAATTCTCTTGCTCCCTCTAATTCCTCAATTAATTCTCCTGTCCACACTAACTCTTTCACTCCCTCCGCCATTGCGTTTAATTCGCTCTCCATCGTAGACAATGCTACAACATCTTGTTTTTTGCATCTCCAATGAATCAAGGATTCTCCATCTCGCACCACCACTCCGGTGAATGATCTCGCGTCGGGGGTGCGATCCCATGATGCGTCCGCATAAACATGTAATCCCGTCTCCCCCTTGCCATACTCCAAAGTATAATCTCTTGTTCCCTTCAAATATCTCATAACTCTCTTCAACGCTCTCGCATGTATCATTCTTGGGGTTTTATTAAATTGAGATAGCTCGCTCAGTGTAAATGCTATGTCCGGTCGCGTGTGGTTAGCAAGAAACATCAATCTGCCCATCAATTCTTGATATTGTGTGCTATTGACAAATTCAGAATCTTTGTTTGTCTCGTCATCTAATTTCTGGTTTGTCGCACTGGCTTACCATTCGTAGTGCAAAGGTTTTATAAACATTAACGAGACATTTTTAAAATTATTTACTCGAAAATTTTTATTTTTCTTCAGGATGAAGATGAAGATGTGTATTCTTCCATCATCCTTTTGAGGGAACGGTCACAAGAACTGTTACAGCGAATAGAAGCCGCAGAGCAGAACAGGAATGACACGAATATTGACGCATTGAGAGCTCAGTTCGCCGAAACCGAACAACAGTTGCTAACAAAAAATGAAGAACGAAGGTAATTTCGCATCAAAATTTTGTCAAAGTTGATCATTCTCATTTTGGTTTATTCCTTAGGAGTAATACACAAGGTCAAAGCTTTCTAAACAGTGTCGGCAGCACTACTTTAAACTCAACCAATTAGCGTGTTAAACATTTTCAAAGAAAAAAATCTATAATAGTATTTTTAAAAATTTCAATCATGGTCCATTAGAGTCTGCTACGAGCAAACTTTAAATAATAATTTTGTGGTTCCATTGCTTGGTTTTACTACTAAGTACTTTCAATTAAGGGAGCTATAATAAATCGTTATGTATTTCTTCTAATAAAAAGGAATAATTAAATTTTAAACTAATCAAAACGTTTATTGTGATCTAACATTTTCATGTAAATAGTAATGCGTTTGAAAATATGTATTTACAAAATAAATCTATTATTATTAACACTACTGTCCTTTAAGGCCGGCGAAGGATATTATATTTAGTCCGATTTTTGGTTGATATGATGTAATAACGCATCGGTTTTTTCCCTCGAGAAAAATGTTCGATGAATTTTTGCGTAACATGAAGATGCTATCTTTGGCCGAAAATTAATTTTTGTTGTGTGCTATTAAAAATAAATTATAAAATTTAGTTGCGAGTCAGTAAAGCGGCAAAGAATAATTACGTTTGTAAACAAATATGATCTCGAAGTGTTTCCAATGTATCTTGTATTTTTAAAGATGCAAAACTTGGCCTGAAGCATGGGATTGATGGGACGTTGAAAAACATCTAAAAAAAAGTTTATTGAAATTGATTATTAGGAATGCATGCTTATCTATGTTTAATAGTAATGTTCTCACACTTTACTAGCATGTTTATAAATATTTACGCATAACGTTGAATAAAAATAATGAAAAACTCTCTCCCATGAGGTTCAGTCCGCGGTTCAGTCAGGATTTAGGTTTCTTTCACCGTGCGATTGTTGCGCCGACTAACGGTGAAAACTGAAAAGTAGGCAAAGCAAAGCTTAGGGAGGAAGGCGGAGCTTCGTGACGTCAAAGCTGGCGCTCGATACGAAATTCTCATCGAAATAATCAAGAAAACCATGCGATCGTGTGCTATTATTAATTGCACAAACACCAGTAATAAAAAAGGTGAAAAGGTGTCATTTTTCACCTTTCCCAAAGATGAAAACATCCGAAAACTGTGGATACAAGCTTGCGGGAGGAAAGATGACATTACTGTAAAAAGCAAAAGAATTTGCTCCATTCATTTTGAAGAGGATATGTTTGAAAATTATTGGCAGTGGAAACTTGGCTACTCTTCTAGGCGAATTTTAAAGAAAACAGCTGTACCAACAATACATCTAACGACGGCAAACCTGACGACGGAAGAAATAAAACTGAAAAAGCACGAGAAGAGCGAGCACACGCAAGAAATGTTGGAAAAATGCATTAGCAAGATTGAATTTGCTCTCTCCGAAAAAACTGCTGATGAAAGTAATAAATTTTATTTCAATCAATTGAAAAATAAAACTAATAATAAGTTAATAATATGTCAGAGTATAGTATGGAGCATTATGGGATAGCCAACAACACTGATGCCTCGACTGATGCACTCTCTAGTGATCGATCAGAAAGCTGAATGCAGACGACATAGAAGCAAACATTTTTCATTTCTTCATTTACAGTATTTATTCATTTCTTTATTTCTTCATTTACTGTATTTCTTCATTTCTTCATTTACTGTATTTCTTCATTTCTTCATTTACTGTATTTCTTCATTTCTTCATTTACTGTGTTTATTCATTTCTTTATTTCTTTATTGTATTTATTTATTCATTCATCAGTAATAAAACAATTTATGTAAGCATACAGTCGTGAATTATAAATATTAACATTTTATTTTAGCTAAAAAAAAATCCCGCACTCTACAACTTTAAAAATTAACGAAATCATATTCTCTATCTAAAAACAGAGTTACAGTCAGCGTTTCAGTGTCTTCATCCCAAGCCGCACCTCCCTTCTGCGGATGAACTGCATGTGGAAAAGGAACATTCAAAAGATAGTCTTTAGTCTCAAGATCTAGACTTTCAGCATGGACATCAAGTTTGATGTCCCGTGCGTTGGTTTTAGGAAGTTTAATTCGAATTGCAATGCATTCGCAGCTTGATGACAAGGGTGTTTTATTTCCCATCTAAAAATAAAATATGCAAAACTGTAGTACGAAAATGAATGTTCACACCTAGAAATTGAAATTTTACTTGCAAATAAACATCTTCTGTGGCAACTTGTTGTTTGTAAATTATTTCGTATTCCGGTTTCGTCCGTGTATCAACTTTCAATTTTTCTAATTCCAACTCTTCTTGATTCTTCTGCCATTTTTCAAGCGCTTCATAGTCATAAGGATCGTACGTATCGTTTTGCAATGATTTTTCAATTGGTGCGGGTTTAGAATTAAGATCAGCAGCTGCAGGTTTATCTTTACATTTGATGTTAGCTAATGAAGCACTCGATGCCGTAGCTTAAAAAAACAAAACAATAACAAAAAAAAAGTGTATTAACTATTTAGTGAGCGAGCTCGGATGCTATGGCTCGGATATACGGGTTTTATGTCACTTACTAATTTTTTCATAAGGCCGCTTCCTTCTTTCGGCTTCTTCATCATCATCATCATCCGAATCCGCGTTGTTAGTTTTGGGCTGATTCTGTTCCAATAAATCACGCAATTTTAAAATATCACACGATCCGAAATCCATTTTATCAATGTTAACTCGGATTTCGTCTGGAATGTAAACAAACAGTTGCTATAGAAACATGGGAACACCCTAACGCCATCTATTGAAATCATGAGTAAACCATTCGGCACTAAAAGTCAAAAGTTGCAGCGCTAGCCGCCGCCATTGCATCATCAATTTGAGAAAGCCGAAAGCATGGCAGATTCCGAAGGCAGTGAAAACATCAGTAAAAAGTAAGTATATAAAAATTAAAAATTTTATGTACATAATCAGGTATTGTCTGATGTACAATACTGTGAAAAATAATATAGTTATAGATGTTACGAGTTATCCTTTTCCATAAAATGAGACACGTTGGCACTCCAAATCATTCCTTTTTAGAACAAAAAAATACCACAAACGGTAGACGTAAAAGATTATTTTCGTTGCCGGTGTTACAAAAATTAGTTTCAAAAATGAATTGGCGTGATCAGAAATCTAAATAAGTTCAATGTTGGGAACATCTGGCTGATAGACACTTGTAATTTAAATCACTCACTGTCAGCACCATTCATCCAAGCACACATGAATGATTCTGAGATGACAATTATTTTTCTTCTAAACTATAGCAAAATTAGAACAAACATTGAATAAAAGAAAATATTTGAAATTATTTAATTCTAGTTGTCAAAAGCTTCAATCAAGCTAAATAAAAATGTTCACGAAAAGTTTAAGAGCTGCAGGAGTTCTAGCAGCCAAATTCCCATCGTTTATTTTTAAGTCTGTTGTTCAAGAACAGTCACATCGTAGATTAATTGGATTATCTAATACATCTCGGTCCTACAGGTTGGTCCGTCTTTTCAAGATTTCGTCTAACCTTGGTTTCATATTATCCTATAACATTCAAATTTATTCGTGTATTATACATAATGTTATATCACTTCCAGTGAAGCCAAGAGACGACTGAAAGCCGAACAGAAGGCAAAGGAAAAGGCTGAAAAAGAGAAGTTGAAGGAAACAAATGCTGTTCAAACGAACACTACGAAGAAAGTCAATGGAGAACCGAAAGAGGAAGATGTCGATCCGAATGTAAATTTAAAAAATCGAGAATTTGAGTTTTGTTTTTATCTTTTAATTAAAAATAAAATGTATCTTCTATTTTGTAGGAATACTTTCAACTCAGGTTACAATCAATTAATCATCTGAAAGAAATTGGTGAAAATCCATACCCACACAAGTTTAACGTTACGATGTCGTTGACAGAGTTTATTGAAAAATACAGTTACCTAAAACCGGAACAAACTTTGGACGAAGTTGTATCGATTGCTGGTAATTTACATTTTGATTTTATAAACATTGATAAAGTTCTAAGAAATTGTGATAATTATTTTTAGGCCGAATTCACGCTAAACGAGAGTCGGGTGTCAAATTGATTTTTTATGATTTACGTGGGGAAGGTACCAAGTTACAAGTTATGGCAAACGCTCGTCAATACTCATCGGAGGAGGAATTTTTCAAAATTAATGCTAAACTTCGAAGAGGTGACGTCATCGGTTGTGTTGGAAACCCAGGAAGAACCAAGAAAAAAGAACTGAGCATGATTCCAACTCGAATTGAGTTATTAGCGCCTTGTCTTCACATGTTGCCACATTTGCATTATGGTCTTAAAGACAAAGTATGTTTTTCTAATTTATTGAAAATTATTAATCAATCAATTAATTATATTTATTAATTTTAAAGGAAACTCGCTACAGACAACGTTATTTAGATTTAATGATAAACGAAGATGTTCGTCAAAAATTCGTTGTTCGGGCAAGAGTTATAAGCTACATAAGACAATTTTTTGATGGATTGGGATTTTTAGAGGTAAATTCATGTTTCTCAACATTTATAAAATAAATTTTCATAATAATTTTTATTGCAGGTCGAAACTCCAATGATGAATATGATTGCTGGTGGTGCGACGGCTAAACCCTTTATCACGCATCACAATGAATTGGACATGAAGTTATTCATGAGAATAGCACCCGAGCTGTACTTAAAGGTTTGGCTGCAACATACGAAAATTTAGCTCAATCTCGAGAAAACTAATTGTACTTTTTCAGATGTTGGTCGTTGGTGGTATGGATAGAGTCTATGAAATTGGCAGACAGTTTAGAAATGAGGGAATAGATTTAACGCATAACCCCGAGTTTACAACGTGCGAGTTTTATATGGCTTATGCTGATTATAATGATCTGATGTCGCTAACCGAGTCGCTACTATCAGGTAATATAGAATTGATAAAATATAAAGGAAAAAAAATTTCAATGTTTTGATTTTTAGGAATGGTTAAGATGTTAACTGGAGGATATAAAATAACATATAAACCCAATGAATCGGATGAAAAGATAGAAATTGATTTTACCCCACCGTTCAAGAGAATTTCAATGATTGCAGAACTGGAAAAAGTTTTGGGAGTTAAATTTCCTGCAACCACCGAATTGAGTTCAGCAGGTGATATTTATTTCACGATACATTGAAGTTGCAGATTATAATTTTTGTCATTTCAGAAACCAACAAATTTTTGAATGAATTGTGTGTCGCAAAAGGTGTTGAATGCCCACCACCCCGAACTACAGCTCGGCTACTAGACAAGGTAACGTACTGTAGCTAAAAAATTGTGTGGCAGTTTGTAAACATTAATTTTCTGAATTTTACAGTTGGTAGGAGAATTTTTAGAAGTGAATTACATCAATCCGACTTTTATTTGTGACCATCCACAAATAATGAGTCCTCTTGCTAAATGGTGAGTTTTATTAATTGTATTCTTTATTTTTAAATTCAATTTAATCTTGTGGTTTATAGGCACAGAAGTATTCCTGGATTAACCGAACGATTTGAATTATTCGTCATGAAAAAGGAAGTCGTTAATGCCTATACTGAATTAAACGACCCGATTGTACAGAGAGAACGATTCGAGCAACAAGCTAAAGACAAAGCAGCAGGTGATGACGAAGCTCAACTCGTCGACGAAACGTTTTGCCAGTCCCTCGAGCATGGGTTGCCACCGACTGGGGGCTGGGGAATGGGAATAGACAGACTCGTAATGTTTTTAACCGATACAAACAATATTAAAGCAAGTTTCAAAGAAATACATAAGTATTTACAAAACACATCAATAACATAAATTTAATTTTTTAGGAGGTGCTACTCTTCCCTGCAATGAAACCAGACGACCCAAAGAAAAAGGCTCAGGACGCTTTACCAAACTCGGACTAATTGATATATTTTGTAATGTCCAATAAAAAAAAAAATCATTCAAGAGTGTTAATTTTAAATAATTTACAATGATGTCTACATTAGTATCTAAATTCAAAAATATACAAATATCTAATTTCAAGACTGCCATTCATCTTCCTCTACTAACGCTTCGGGGATGACTGAGTTATAATGTTCGCCTAAACCATACACGTGTTTATGATAACTGTCGACAAAAATATATTTATTAACACATCATACGGCTCGAGAATTTTTTTTCTATACCTGAGCAGTAGAGGTAGACCTTCAAACTTTTCTCCTACGATGACAGCTGGACCTTCGGCTTGAATGACTTCGATACACTGTTTTAATATACAAGCTAACGCTTGCAGCTGAAATGGAATTAAGGAGATAAATACATCTGGTCAAATTCATTCAATTGGTAATAATAAAATAATGTGTATTTTACTTCTAAATGACCACCCCAGGCAGGTTTGTTAGCAATATCATTGCAGTAAGTTGTGAATTGATCTATTAAATATAAAATTCAATATTAACAAATGAAAAAACTATTATTTTGTAAAATCAACCTGGAGTTAAGGGCTCTCCCGATTCTGGATGCGACAAAAAGGGAAGAAAATCATCAGGATTTGATTTCATGTATTCGCTTACTTGATTCCTTAAACTTTGCATCGAGCACTAGAATAAAATAAACATACGGCATGGTACAAATTATACAACAATAGAATAAATTGCACATGTATATACCGGAGTATTCTGCAATTTCAGTTGATGTTCAATTGCGACGTACAAACTGTAATAAAAATTAAGATACTTTGGTGGCTCAAATTAATTTATTAACAAACAATACCAATTGCCGTCTGAGGGAATCTGTAAGTAGACGTAAAACAAAATATGTAAATACATAAAACTTTTCATTACGTTAAAAGCCAACCTCGTAAATGCCTAAATTCCGTTTTTGTAAAATTGCTTTCAATTGCTCGGCTTCTAACGTCCGGGCACTAGTTAAGTTTTCAACTTCTTGCTGAGCAATTAATTCATCCCGCTCTTTTTGCTTATCAGCTTTTCGATCCTACAGAAAATATCGTAATTTTAAATTCCAAGTTGATTCATTGATTAAGGCGCACGACATTACCCTTCTCCTTTGCGCTTTGCTGATTTTTGCTGCTTTCCCACATGATATGTCTTCATTTAATTCAGGTGTTGACAATGATGTGCATTTTAATTGATTTTCTACGCTATTAATCTGAAAAATTACAATTTATTTAATGAATTAACCAAACCGATAATACCTTATTTTACATCTTGATTATGTTGAAGGTTTTTCAGCTCGTTGCTTTGTCTCTCCTCGAGTTCGGCTTCTAATCGTGCGACTTCTTCATTGATATCCTTCTTTTTTCTTTTATCGCCCTTTGCAATGCTGCGTTTCAAACTTTGAATTCGGCCTATATCGATTGAAAAATTTTAATAATATTTGAAAATTTATTCATATTGCGTTCAATGACCATAAGCACCCTCTTACTCTGCAATTCTTTCCTTTCACGACGGTGTTTTTGTTCTATGTTTGTTTCTACCGTTGAAGTCTCCTCACTATCCATTTAAATCTAAAGAATTTTATCAATTCAGTAGATCTTTACCTCGTGGTCCCAGTAGCCCGATAAAAGACCATGCCGATCTCGCTTTTATGAACCTCCCTCCGATTCAAACGCCACCTGTCTACAATTTTTGGAATATCAATTTAGGAAATCAGCAAGTCATAAAAACTACAACAACCGAGTGGTAGAAAATTATTTTTGATCTTTCCTTTGCTCTTACCGTTTTATCAAAGAGTTACAGGGAATAGTTTCAAAATGGTAGATATTTTTAATTCATGCTTTGGGCACAAAAATGCAATTTGTGATCATCATCTGTGATTCGTGTTATCTTTATTTAGCATGGCCGTCTGAAAGTTAAAACCACTGCTGAGCAACAAGAGGAAAAACGTAAAGAAAGGGAAAAGAAATTAGTTATTTACAGAGCAGCGATAGCGAAAACTTTTCAGAAAGTAACTTAAATTTTTAAAACAACCCATCCATTAGAATATGATGAATATTTTTTATTTTTCTAGCGTGAAAACAAGGAATATGATGATGAAGCCATCAAAATCAATCAACAGCTTTTGCAAGCGAATCCTGACATAACTACTTTATGGAATTTTCAACGAGAAATTTTGCTTCATAAAAAAAAATTAGAGTAATTACTAAATTAACAGTTTTACATATGCTAATATAATGATTTTTTTTTTCCTTTTTATTTTTATAGTGAAGGCAATGTCAACGAACTATTTAGCAACGAACTGTATTTCACGGAATCATGTCTTCGAGTCAATACAAAATCTTACGGTGCATGGCATCACCGTTGTTGGGTGCTGGATACGATGCCAAACCCAGACTGGAAGAAAGAACTCGCGTTGTGCGATCGATTTTTAGAATTGGATGAAAGAAATTGTAAATGAAAAAGTCTCAGATTTGAAGGACGAATTTGTGATAATATATATTTTGTAACAGTTCATTGCTGGGATCACCGTCGATTTGTCGTCAAGCGATCGAAGGTGTCACCTGAAGATGAATTGCAATTTACGATGAAACTGATTAATAGCAATTTTTCAAATTATTCTGCATGGCATTATCGCAGCAAATTATTGCCATTGGTTTACCCCGACTCTGAAAATCAAATAAACATTCGGGAGGATATTCGTTTGCGAGGTTAAAAATTGAGTAACTTTTATTGGATTTTTAAATTTTATATACTCAATTATTGCAATTTTTTTTCCAGAATTAGATTTAGTTCAAAACGCTGCTTTCACTGATCCAAATGATCAAAGTGCTTGGTTTTACCAGCGTTGGTTACTTGGAAAAGGTAAATTTTTAATAAAATATCACATTTTCTCATGATTTGACATCAATCATTTTAAATGTAGATAAACCTCTATTGAATGAGGAGCCTTTAAAACTTCTGTGCTTTTACATAAACCGAGCGGAACATGATGTTATTGTCACATTGAAGAAATCGGTGAATGTATGCGAGCTTTTAAGCTAGGTTTCCACTTGTGTTTCCACTAGAAGCAACGCAACGCAAACGCAACTGCTGCAGTGTTTCCAACA
>JAQFZO010002687.1:0-11508 GCA_034695885.1 Geophilus flavus | reverse complement strand
ATCGAATGCTGTAACTTCTATAGAATTGAACCTCGGCCTTCTTGATCCACTGCGCCATCCACAATATACTGGAATCGCAGTGCCAGTTGTTGCCACTCAGTTTAATTTCGCGCAAACCGGGAAAAAAATGCAAAAAATCCTGACGGAGACTTTGGATGTTGTTGTGCATCACATTCAGTTCGCGTACGTTGCGCAGTGCGTGTAAAACCCGGGTGGAATTGAGAATCAGTTGCGCAAAACCAGCGCTGTCGTACAGCTCCAAAATCTCCAACCGTTTCAAGGCATCGAACGCACCACCGTCGAATCGAGGCACTGTTTTAACTCTGGACATTCGGAGGACATGCAGTGAGTCCGCACCGACGAAACACGACGGTTGCAGCACCTGCAGTGGGTTTTGCGAGAGGTCCAAGGAATCGAGTTGCGACATGTTGGCAAAGACTCCCTCTTGGATGTTCTCGATCAGATTGGACTGCAAATCCAAACTGCGCAAACTCAATAAATCGCAAAAAGCACATACCGACATTTCCTTGATCTTGTTTCGTTGAAGAAAAAGTTGCTCCACGTTGGTCAAGCCCTGGAAAGCGTACGGTGGAAGCGTTTCCAATTGGTTTTCCTCAATGTACAAGGTCTTCAATGTCGGTGGTAAATTGGATGGTACTTTGCGAAGTTGGTTGCCGTTGAGCCACAGACGGAGGAGAGATTCCTGTCTTCCGAGAGCGTCGTTCTCGATTTCTGTTATTTGATTATCGTCCAAGACGAGTAATCCCAGATGGGGATAACTGTCGAAGTCCCCTCGACGTATTTGGGTCAGGTTGTTTTTAGCCAAACGAAGATCACGCACCATTTGAGTCAGGGATTGCGGTACTCGTAGGAGTCCGACGTGGGATACGTCGATGTAGAGAAGTCTGGCACTGAAGAAATCCAAGCGAGTCAAATTGGACAAGGGGTTGTTGCTGAGAATGAGCTGCGAAACTTTGCCATGGGCACCTTGGCAGCGACTCATTTCACGAGTTTGAGCAACTTGACCGAACTGAAATTGCAACAGACTCAGATCGACAAGATCGACGACGGGACGTTCGCGGGTCTTTCCAGATTGGTGCGTTTGGACTTGAGCCAGAATTCCCTGGAGAACATCACACGCAGCACCTTTTTTGGCCTCATGTCCCTTCGTTACCTCGATTTGTCCAGCAACCAATTAATCAACGTGAGCGGCGCTTTCCAGGATATGGAAAACATCGAGCAATTGAATCTTCGCGATAACCAACTCAAGCATTTAACGAGCGAGACATTCGTCGGATTGCAACGAGTTCAGTACTTGAATCTCGATTCCAACGACATCGCCACGATCGATATCGGACAGGTGGTGATAGACGGAATGCCGGTCGCACTCGAGGCCGAGACGAGTGCCAAGAAGAGGAGAAAAAACGAGCACGTTTTCATGGTTGATGGTCAGCAAGTGGCGATGTAGGGTGGTGTATGTGATTGTAAAGTCGTTTGGCACATGCTGCTGTGCCGGAAACTGGCCTGCTAATTAGTTGTGGATCGCTTTCCTGTTTACATTGATAGGGCCGTGAAGTTGGTGAGCGGCGACGGTGGTGTTACCGGATCAATGTTGCGCTTCCATCGTCCTGTCGTCGAGCCTGAGGGGGAGAGAAAGAAGAGAGAGGAAATGTGAGCAACGTGACTAGACACCAAATGTGTAATGAAGTCTCATTGACGCTCAGGGCTGAATGCAAATCAATTTTTATTCCCATATTTTAAAAGGGATCGACTCGATGACGAGCCTGGTGACTATTGCACATCGAAGCCCGTAACTGGACACGTCGAGTGCATTACTTATCTGTACACGATGTAACTGAAATGTCAGCTTGTAAAATGTTATGTGGGTGTTGTTAAACGAGCGCTAAAAGGATGGGAGGATGTGGGTGCAAGTTGATAAGATGTCACTGGGCTCGTATCGCACCTTTAATACAAAATGTGTATAGTTATAACACATTATTATATTTAGTTTTTAAATTGGGAAAAAACAATGAAAATTTTGTCAGCTGAGAATTAATATGAAAATTAATTTCACTAGAAAATAAAAATAAATGTTTACAATAGCAGTGTAAATACAGAATAATTTAATATCGATTATTTCACCCTTTAAATTTAGAATGTTTTGTAAGTAAATTGACAAGGTTGTTTCTTTCTTTTTTTTAACTACAAAGTAGCCCTGAAGTGGTTAATTGTGGTCATTTTGACCGCATGTTTAAAACCCTTTTTAAACTTTTATTCCCACAGTTAAAACCTAACAAAACCTGTTATTTCACATGTGTAAGAGCAGTGAAAACGACCAAACTAACAATGAATTATAAATGAAACGATGTCACACACGTTTAATCCATTGAACCAGTGAATCCAGCCGTAAACCTACTTTAGGTGACACTACACAGACAGTTTCTTTATTACAGTGAGTGAATAATTTTTTTTTATTAAAATAAATAAATTGGAAGGTTGAAATGTGGTTGGCAACTGATAAGTAACACGAATTTCTCTTCATTAATGAAATCCTTGCCCCTTTTCCCCCTTGATAGTGTTCTATGAACATAATTAGCCAAGGAAATGTATTTTCATTTCGTCCATTAGCCCTGAGATATTCATTGTCGGTCAGCTGTTAATTAAAAACTGTTCCCTTGGCAACTGGATGCGTGCATTGCAACAACCCTTCAGTTGATGCGTCGAGAGAAAAAAAAAAGTAAAAAGTACATGTGGTGTGATAACATGCGAAAATAAAATTATTTATTTATTTGTTTTTCCACACGTTTAAATCAAAACAAATTTTCTGGCTAATTTGAATTTTGTTTGTGTTTATAATTAATTTCCGGTCGCTGATAATCTGAAATGACGGATTTCGTGGTGCCAGTTTGTTTACTACATTTCTTCTTTAGTGGGCGTTGTATCAGATTTATTTTTCTAATTTCCTTTGAATATTTTTCCTGCATTATATTTCAATGCCTCTTATATTCATGCATTAACAGCTCATTTTTATTTAAGTGCTTTCAGCAAAAATATAGTGTTACAACATTCGGAAGGGTAAACTTATCAAATATTCAGATTTTATGTGGTTTTATGTTATAAAATGCAAATAATGTAAATCAATTTATAAATAAATCCCATTTTCTTTCTATTTTACACACAGAAAATTCAAAAACCTAAATTGTGTATGTTTAAAGTGACTAAAAAGTATAACCGTTTTCTAGTCATTTAAGTGGGGCTAAATAAAATAAAATTCATGATTACTAAATTTTACTTAGAAAAATTAAACTTAGAATTCAATAGGCACGTTCAATCTCAGGAATACAGTAGAAGTGAATTCTCTCACTTCTGACGCCACTACTTCCATCTTCTTACTTTAATACGTGTATTGAGAGTTGTGACGTCAAAAGTGACAAAAACACTTCTATTTCTACGATCGAATGCAGCCATTGATTTAAATTTTAGTCATTTTTTATTTAGACCCACTCAAACAACTAGAAAACGGCTATAGCTATACCTTTTTAGTCATTTTAAATGCAGGCATTTGCATTTCTAGAGTATAAAATAGACTGATAACCAACTTTATCATTTATGCCATAAGTGTATAAAATTTAGACACTATTTAACCACTAAATGAAGTATCTAATGATTATTTTAGTCACTCGGATTTCCAATGTATAAAAGAAAAATAATAAGATTTTCCCTTTTTTTCTTTCTTTAAAAAAACACTTGTGTTTAACTAACTAAAAATTCCTTTTCTAAACATTTTTTTTCTTTTACACTTTCTCCTCTTCTCCTTTCATTTTCTCTTCCTCGCTTGAGAAGAGCCGGAGGACCATCTCTCGGCTTTTCTGTGCCTGATTACCTCTGCAAATGAGAAGTGAGGTGGAGTCCGCGTACGAGTGGCGTCTCTATCGCCTCTTGGCAGCCCCCTCCCCATCAGCCCTGCTTCACCCGCCATCTCTTTTCGACCCCTACCTTCAGCCCCCTTCCCTCGAGATAAGCCGAGAGTATTCTCCCTGTGAAATTGCTGTTTGCTGCCCCTTTCGCTTTCCTGCTGAGTAAGTAAGATTTTGGCGCCAATTTGAGAGAGGCATTGATATGGAGCTGGGTGAAAAGCAGCAGGGTCAACTTGGAATTACACATTTTTCATCACTGCGAGACTGGGTCACACTCATCTTACAATGCTTGAGTTTTAAGCTTTGCAAGCTGAGTTTATTTGTATTTAATTGGTAGGGAATAAAAAATTCCAGGAATTTCGAAAATTGTAGGGGAAATAATTTAATGATGTTGATTTTTCAATCTCTGCATAGTGAACAACATTGTAATTAGGGAACACAATATCGGCTCAAATTCGATATTTTGATAATATTTTAATGAAATTTTTTGTTTTTTGAATTTTCCAGATTTAATTCAGTATGGCTGAATCTTGAAAATTCAAAATATAGAAATTTCATTTAGGTATTATCGAATTAGAGTTTTAAACAGCACTTTAATATGGAAATATCGAATTCGGTCGATATTTTGAGCCCTAATTTTAATTATAAGAGTGGGGTCGGGAGCCGAGATTGACGCTTTTTGCGCTCTAACACCCGCACTCAGAAGAAAAATTCAAAAATTTCTAAAAATGTATATTTATGTATTTAGATACAGTAAATAAGCTACTTTCGCTTAAAAATAGCTTACGTATTTTAAAAATAAAAATTATTCTTAATTAGCTTTCGACAAAATAACCTGTACTCTTTTTTGCACACAATCAGTGAATAACTGATCCCATATTTCTTAGCGTTGGTATTTCTTTAGGTTTTGTGGTTTTAAGACCTGAAAATCACCAATTAATGAAATACGTCGTTTAGAAGCCATTATTTCACTTGCAGATCTTGATGTGAGGTCCGAATTTTACCCCTTTTTCACATTCCACACTTTTCAACCTTTTTCCACCAAACACACCTTTATGCACGTCATGCATAACAGGTGTAACCAATTATAACTCTGCACCCAAAGACCTTTCCAAGAAGAGAGGTCAATGCTCTCTCCCTCTCCCACTCTTACACACCCAAAACCCCTGTTTTTACTCACTCCTTTTTAGGATTTCAACCCACTCACATCTCTCTCTGTCTCTCCCTGCCATTTTTGAGTCTTAGTGTATTTTAAACCCACACATCCAGAACTGTTATTTTCCATCCACAATTCTACACATCACATTGAGAGTAACGAATAAACTACGTATAGATGACGTAATTTGTTGGAAAAATCACAAAAATGGCCATAAAGTTGTCTTAAAAGCGAATTTTTCCTTTTTCGGGAGCTCTTTAAAACGGACTTTAATTACATGCAAATCAATGGAGGAAATATCGGGAAATTTCCAATAGGCCCTAATAAGCGGACGGCTCCTTTATACGGAACTCTTATAGGTGGACTCGACTGTATAAATTTTTCTTTAATTGTTTGGTCCCTCCTAGTTTGTTATAACGAGATTCAACCTGTATGAGTTTTATTTCAAGGATTTATGAGCAGGAAGTAACTGATAGCAAAGTTTCTCCGCGTTTTGGTCGAAATTTTTAAATGTATAGAAAATCTTCCCATTATAACCAACAATTTTCACCTCAAAAATCCCTCTGAGTTCCTTATAACGAGGTTCCTACTGTCCAACTACGATAAAACCGACAAAAAATATTTTTTCCTGGTGTTAGAAACTAAACTTTTAAAAGAATTTAATTTTTTTCCTTCAATTCTGTCAAGTGGTAGCACACACAAAGAAATTTTTGCCAATATTGATTTTATTTATCCTTTTCCTTTCCACTTAGTTCAAACCATGCATTTTGTATGACACGTGATTGACTGTGGGCGAGTGAAGGGGAATAAGAAGTGGAAGTGATGCGGGTGGGAGAAGAAGCAAGCACCATATGGAAAATTCCGTATTGTGTCTGTATGTATATAATATGCTTGCATTATATATACAGAGTAGCCTTCCTATATTTATATATAAAAGAAGCACGGGAGAAATGACTCATTTTGACTTCTTTGTCATCATACGGTGAATGGGAATTTGGTTGTGTTCAAAAACAAGTCTTGCATTTGAAATTCACTATTGAGCAGTTTCTCTCTCTCCTGAAATATTCAGTAAGGGATGGCCAATGGGAGTAAAAAAAAAAAAAAAAAGGGACGATTTTCCGCCTGGATTGAGAGAGAGAAAAGGGGCGGGAGGGTGAAGTCTCAGATGACCAGGTGCAACAAGGGATTTTGAACAAACATTAGGAATGGTATAAGAATTGGAATAAGGTTTAGATTATTTGAAGAAAGAATCAGTAAAGTGTAAAATTTCTTTTAAACTCGAGTGGGTGCAGTACACAATTTTTATTATTTTTTTTAAGGGGGGATTTTGTTGTTTGAAGTCAGTCTGTGATGTTTTAAATAATTCCACTGTATGAATTATTTATCTAATCAGAATGAATAAAGATTAGGAAAAAGATGTTTAAAGTGTGGTGTGGAAAGATATATGAAAGAATTGCGCTTGTATAAATGGCGTTTTTGAGTTATTGATGATTTGTAATTTTTCTATTTGGATGAAAAAGTAGGAACGTTGTTGCAGGAGAAACGAAATGAAATAATAAATAGCTGCTTATGTATTATTTTAAAGTTGTGCTCGTAAAGGATTTAGGCATTTTAAAGCCAATATCTAGAAAACTGGTCACTACAGTACATATATCCAAAAACCGAGCAGACTAGCCTAAATGTTATAATTGTTAATTTTGATTATTGTATTGCTGGGTAGCTTTTCTAACCGGTTGTAAATAAAATAGCCTTCAAAACAGAATAAGAACATCATTTTCACCTTCACTATAGTTGTAATACCTCTCGGATACTTCATTGGCAACGAGGATGCTAAATTCAATTAGCATCAACAATTTTTATTTGATTTCACATTTTCTTATCCGATTTAATAATTTGATTGTACCATTTGTGCTTATTGTTTTCGGAGGTATTGTTTGAAAATTTCTATCGACAAATAATGTTTTCTAGAGTAACTTTGGGTGCTCTACAACTTTCTAATTGGAACTTTTGCTCTAATTCGGCCCCTTAACGAGTCAGTAAATGAAAAGTGCATCGTTGCAAGTCTGACATAAAATTTGTCGATGCCATTGGATTCGGCATCCATCTAGTCTGCTTGGTTTTTGGATATAGTGAACAGTTTTCTAGAACATTGTCTTGTTTGTCTTAAAGTAAACACCCTTTAGATAAGGATTAATGGTGAAAAAATATAAAAAAAAATTGTTCAACATTTAGTTTTCCTGTTTCAACCTTTCGAATGCACACAAAAGATCAGATGGATTCAAATCAGATCAAAGATTAGACTCATCAGTTTCGACTATCCATATTTCATGAACTCGTAATTGGTTGTTGTTAATTTTTTATCAACTCCTTGTTTTTATCATTGCATAGTAAACTATTAAAGAGACAGAAAGGAGAAAAAAAAAGCAAAAATCGAGGGCAAAAGATACATTTGTTAAGTGAAATCCATTCTTATTTTACGAGTAGCAAGACATGCAAGTTGTAGGAAATGATATCAATTTGCAAGCGGAAGTTATAATGGTTATTTATTTAAAAATGCTGAAGCATGCCCGTTTCATAAATACTTAGCTGCCAGTGAATCACATCCTCAAAGTGTTTAAAATTTTTAAATTTGATATCCAAAATGGAAGTTTAATTTGTAATTTACAATTCTAAATTCATAATCTCGACATGTTTTCTTATCTGCACATGCGCATATACCCTTCTCCCCTTTGGGGAGTCAGTAAATAGCTTTGTTAACATGTCTTCTTTTTTTTCCTTCTTTCTCTCTCACTCCCCTTTCACTTTTTTTTTTTTTTTTTACTCCCTTCGTTTTGGTTTTAAATTGCACTAAAAGCTTGTCTCTCGCCTTGGTACTAGGAGAAGAAACGAGTAGGAGGTTGTCTTCTTATCTCTTGAAAAACTAGTGGCAGATGGCGCTGTGCTTTCATATCCTCCTCCGGCATCAAATGTCTTCTTTTTATCTATAATCTTTGATCTATAAAGTTGGTGTGATAGAGTAGTTGCACTTGCAATTTGATCACGTCAAAATAAGGGATGAAAGGAGAAATTTGCACAGAATTGGGGTGAATATTAGTTGGGTCATTTCTTTTTTTTTCCTCCTGTCGTCGTGAGTGTAATTGAAAACTTTATGAAACATTAAACTCTCTCCATTTTTATAACTTTATGAAATGTATTTCATTTTTAACAGGTTTTTTATTTGCTTATTCAAAAAACCATCGAATGGGTCCTTTATACGAATTTAAAGGTTTACAATTTTCGATTTTCATGGATTTCAAACCTCCCCACCTTTTTTTAAAACCCATTTTAGTTCCTCGGGGAATTTTTGGAATCTTATTTTCCAAATTCCCCATAACCTAATACTTTCGATGGAATTTTTTTTGAAATTTTTTTTTTCCATAACTGATTCCAGTGAAAACGTTTACCAATGATGACTTGTCAAATGCAAATTATTGCGACTTTAATATTTGTTTTAAGCCTGACTGACATTTATTTAGCTGTGAAACGAACCAATATATCTTTTCCCTCCAACTCTAACACCATTTTTTCCCAAAGGAATTAATTTTGTTTCAATATTAGTTCCATTTTCAAAGACCCAATTTAAAAATTTTCCAATTTCGACGACTTTTTTTATGTACATACATTGGTGTTTGATGATTCATTCACGTTATTTCTTGGTCATTCCAGCCGTTGAATGAGTAAAAATTTTTCCTTTCCTTTCCCCTTCGTTTTTTTTATCGTTGAGGACCTCCAACATCTCCCCTGATGCATTGTTGGAAGCAGCCCAGAATGCAATTGGCGAGCGAATGCGTGTTGGGAGATCAGAAATCGATGGAAATGAGACATTGCAAGTTTCTCATGTAGATTGGATTTCATTTTAAAGGGTGGAGGAAGGGATGAGATTAGGGGTTAGCATGGCCTGCAGTTTCAATTCCGTCGTGTTTTCTTTGCTGCTGTTTAGTTGTGATCCAATTTATGCAACAAAGGTCACTTCGTGTAATGCAGCAAATCGATACATTTTCGGGTGTGCAGTTTGCTCGTGCAACAGATGAAGTCAATTAATGGCCTCACATCACGACTGGTCGAATTCGAAAAGGAAAAAAATAAAATTTTCCCTTTTTTGTATCCAAACGACATAAAAATAGAATTTGTTTTTATCATTGTATGAAGTTGCGTGGAAAAAAAAGATAAAAAGAAATTGTGCACGGGTTTTATGTGGGTAGTATTTTAAAAGTGTGCTGACATTTGCATATATACAAGTATGTTTTTTTTACGCGTATTTTAGGAGGAAAGGCAAATGACAGAGTAATATTTGGCTGTGCAATTGCAGCTCTTTCATCAAAATAATTCGTCTTCTTTTGCTGAAATTGCATCACGTTTTGAAAGGTGGGGCAAATCTGGCAAAGGGAGAGCGCCCGTTTTTTTTATTAAGTTGTTGCTGTGTGGCTTAATGGCGGCTGCGGTGGCGTTATAAAAAATTTACACCAGCCCCAAATGGAAGAGAGGGAAGAAGAAAAAAAATTCCAAGCTTGCTATTCTTTTTAAAGTAAATGTGTTTGTTGCAAATGTGTTACCAAGTGCGTCGTCGACTGATTCAACCTTTAAAGTAAAGTTGCAACGAACTAACTTAATTTAGGATCAAAATCTCGGTCATGTATTGTTCATAATACCACAAGTTTTTTTTTTTCCTTCCCTCTTTTCTTTTCTTAACGGGTTAAAAAGAATCGTGGAAGGAATTTGGGATCAAGAATTGTGAAGGGTTTGATTAGTTTAAGAGAGTTCTCCTATCAGATGAACTTACAGTATGTTTGAACTTTTTTTTCTCCCTCCTCCTCCTTGATAAATTTTTATGATATGAAGATTTAATTGAGTTTAAAAATTTCTTAATACGATTATTACTTTAATTATGGGAGAAAAGAGTAGGAAGCAGATGATCAAACGCTTATTTTGAAGGAAAAACGTGCTGGATAAATATTTAATGTATGAATTTTAATTGATCTTTGTTTGATGTGCTTGGGTATTGAGAAAAATTTTTTGTGTTTAATTTTTTTAAAGAAAAAATCGATAAACTTAAGAAAAAGGGAATTTAAAGTGAGGAAAATGGGTTTATATGAGTGAAAATTTAATTTCCGGGAAGAAAAACAGTCAGAGTCCAGCGTAAATAGCCATTAGCAACGACTGTTGTTTATTAAAAGATTAACATTCCTAAGATAAGCATGAGAATTTACGCCAAATGTTGCAGGGGAAGAAAGATAGAGGGGCAAAACGATTTTCGCAACGTGAATGCAAAAGATTGAGAAAAGGGGAAAATCGAAGAAACCAACACTTTAAAATCCGGTCGCTCGTTTTAAACATATTTCACCCGGTGTAGTGACAACAAATAAAATTATTTACTGTCACCAAATCACACGACTAGAGGCGCTATGGGGCGCAGTAAATTCGTTGCATCAAGGCAAGAAGATATAAAACATTAATTAATTTCGAGTGTCTTTTCTTTCCGCCTCATTTCCCATCTGTCCATGGAAAATTAATATTTAGCTCGAAGCGACCCTCCGTGTCATATTTACTCGCGACATGTTTATTTTTATACGAATTCAAATTAAGGAATTCAAATTTGGTGTGATTTTCCCCATGAAACCATTAGAACAATGCAGCTTTGATTGATGCCGATCGCTAGCGTATTAATTATACGCGGGCGTTGGATGCCTGTGGTTGACTTGAATTTGTTACAATCAAAGGAGGTTGCGCTTCCTGTTATTGGCACAGCCAACAGTGATTAGTAGACCTTGTGCCTCTACCCTCATACAATTTTCAATCAACTCACGAGTGGTTATCGAAGCGTGCAAACAGGATACACGGCGATTAATTAACCGCCTGCGTCATTTAATCACTACCTCACAATCGGATGTTAGTCCTTTTCGCTACTGATTTGTCTTCAGTTGAAAACATTTCGAAACAAAATTTATTTAGATAAATAAAATGTTGTTATATTGTAACTGGCCCTGTGCTTTGCTGCAGTGCTCCCTTGGGAATGGACGTGTATCGAAAGAATCAATTTTGATGTTTTTTTGTTTTTTTTTCTCGAATAAATAAGGCGAAATGGCATTAATGGAAGTGGGTTATGTTGTTTTAGTTTGCTTAAAGAGGATTTTGAAGGTCGGCTTGAAAAGTGAGTCGATAAAATAAAAATCCCCCGTTGTGCTGTCGTAATAAATGCCTTAACTGTATTAAACTAGCCCTATGGTGGCCAGAAATATAGAGAGATTTTTGTGCAGTTTTTTTATTTTTTTTTTATTTTTAAGTGGTATTTTATTAAACATCAGTTATAATACAGTAGGTAAGTTCATAAATGAATTTAAACATGTGCATTTCGGTTTAAACATGTGCAACTATGTGTTTGCACACATGATGTCAGAT